>JAJEJO010046386.1:11339-121671 GCA_020662805.1 Glaucomys volans | reverse complement strand
CACCACATACACCACCATGCTCCCCACACCTCCTCCCCCACCATGTACACCAAGTGCCCACATCTCCTCCCCTATCCACTTACATATACCACGGACCACACATCAAGACACTAGTTCACAGCTTCTGCCACCAAACACAGGATGTCCAGACATGGTTGCTCTATCTATAGTACTAATGCCACTTCTGTGTCAGGAATTCTACTTTTCAATTGCTACTATTGCCAAGAACAGGAACTCCTCTGAAGTCAGCTATATCGGCAAGATGGAGCTCCACGGATGCCTGGACCTCACACTGAGGACCTCGCTTGGAAGCGTCAGACAGGGTAAGCCCAGGTCACCTGCATCCAATTGTCCTGCAAGGGAAACTGAAACTGCACTTCTAGATTGGAAAGTGAAAATCACTGCAGTCGAATTACTTCAAAGATGCTGGAAAGCCCCAAATATGACATAAAGTCTCCTAAAAAAAACATTCAAAAAAGATGAGGATTCAGCTACTCCCAGATTTCTGGGCCAGGAAAGTAGGTGACTGATGGTATCATTACAGAGACAGGGGACCCTGGAGGAGGAGGAGGAGGTCAGAGTAGGTGAGAAGATCGCTGGTGAGTGTGGGAAGTGCTGAGTTTGAGGTACTCATGAGATATGTAAATGGAGATGTTTAATTGAACATATGAGCCTGGAGCTCAGATGAAAGGTCAGAACTCCAGACAATACTGTGTTCGGCATCAGAATACAGATGGCAATGGATGCTGTGAGGAGGAGGAGACTGTCAAGAGAAGGCACGTTGAGTGACGGACGAGAAGGCAGCCGTGGAGCCAGGCAGAGTTCAGACAAGTCGGTAGTGAGGAAGAGGAGAAGGAGGGACAGAGAGACTTACAAAGAAAGGTCAGAGCACTGGAGAAAAGAAGCAAGAGTGGGTGGAGTGTTGGAAGACAAGGCAGAGAGTACTTCAGGGAGGATGGGGATCAATAATGTAGCATAGGCTTGAAATTGCTGGGAACAGATCTCAGATGTTCTCACCATGCACCAAGCCAAAGGAGAACTGCATGAGCTATGTAAGTAAATTGGCATGACTATGGTAATCACGTACAAGATGTGCTACATGAAAACACTGTATGCCCTGTCAATAAATACAGTTTTCATTCATCAATTTTATCTCAATAAAGCTGGGGGGAGGAGATGGAGTTCAGATGTTGCAAATTCTATCTCAGGTCTAGGAAACATGCTGCAGATAATTAATTATTCATTTCCTCCAGATTTTACCCCTCGCTCCATGTCTTTCAGTCTGGTTTGCTCTGTTCGCACAGGGCCCTGATGTACTGAAACAGGAAGGAGGTGAAAAGTCAACAAGGGGGAGACAGAAGAACATGCCTGCGAGTACATCCTATCGCCCCTCCAGCTTCTGAGTCCTGCGTCTTTGCCCACGCTGTCAGAGGCGCCTCCTCTTTCCACCTCATGAACAGGGGTGGAAGATAATCCACAGGGGTGTTATGAAAATTGAAAAAAATTGTTTGCACTTAAAACCCTAAACAAAGTAATTGACGGGGTGTGTGGTGGTCTCTGGTCTCCTGCTGTGACCTCATCTGTCCCTCTGTCGTCAGACCTTTCCCACACACACAAAGCTACACCTGCCCCCAAAAGATTTTGTCATTCATTTCATCTTCCTCCTTCCTTGGTTAATTACTATTCACATCCACATCTCCCTTTATATTTCACGTTCTCCAAAGTCATTTTAAACCCGCTCTGCATGAGCCTGGATTTAGTGTTCCTACTGTTTATTCCCAGGACACTCAGAGTTTTCTGTCATGGCAAGGAAGTGCACAAGATAGGACTTCACACCATACAAGCTAAAATACCTGCTCCATTGATTTCTGTAGCCTTAGGCAAGTCCCTTCACCCATGGAATTATCTATTTCTTGTTAGCTCCTAATAGACCCTGATAGTACCTAATCCACAGGGGTGTTATGAAAACTAAAAAAATTTTTGCACTTAAAACAAAGTAATTGAAAGACAGAAAACAGTCAGCAAGCATGGCCCATTATTAATACTATCACCATGGTTGTATTGCTTCCTGACATTGTTTAGTGTCAACTCCACCTTTTTCTTTTCAATGCAAAACCACAGGGGCAGAAACTGTATCATGTTTACAAATGAAAGAAAAATATCATCATAAACTGAAATATAGTAAGACCTAAATGCATGTTTGTTAAACCCAGATCACAAAGACTCAATCTCAACCCACAAACCTAACACTCGAGGTGTGAATTCAAAACTACATGCTATGCATTTCTATCCAGATGCATAATAAGAGGTCAATCAACACACCCTAAATCAGCAGTTGTCAGAGGATTCTAAGCACCCTCTCATCTAGGCTTCCCTTTTACTCTTAATAGAGCTACAACTTTAAAAATGAACTGGCTTCATAGCCTGCAATTCTTCCCTCTTCCTTCACCATGTCTGCTCAATGTCACTCATATTGCTAATACAAGTGACAAGCCTGATTCAGGGGTGATGGCAATGATGGCAGTCAGGTGAGTTTTTAATAAAATAAAAATGATCCATCACACCCTAGACTCAGTTAACCTTTAAATATCAATGGGAAGCCTGGCTGAAGGAACCATCCTTGTGCTGACCTGCAAAAGGGTACCTGAAGAAAAGGCTTTCTTTTTTAATTTATATCACAACATTTATATTAATCATTTATTAATGAACTTTTAATGATAACAATCTATCATGCTATTTGCATGTTAATAAAAGGCAACTCTAGGCTTTTCCTTCATTCTGGCAAGTCTATTTTTGAATTTAATGGTGATAAGTAGTACAGTGGGGTAGATTTTTTGCAATTTTTGCAAAGTGGTCTTTTGACCTCCAATGTTTTCTACATGATTAGAAAATTTCTAGCTTATTCTTACTTCTTGCTTATTTCTCATTTACCAAAGTAGATGAGGGGAAATTACAAAGTGATGAAGAGATTAACGCAACTGGTGGTAAGTCAGGGTAGCCGTTCTAATTGGGAAATCAAGTGAGCAGAAAGAGGGAGAAGAAGTACAAAGAAGCACAGGATTGTTCCGATGTTCTCAGGTTTAGCTGAGGACCCAGGGCTCTGGCGAATGGAATGATGAGTGACATAAAAGTTATATCTCTGACATCCGGATCCAGCATCTTCCTGAACACTGATCATGATGCTTTATCAATACACGTGCCTCAGAGCCATAGGAGGTCCCAACACTAGAAACCTCATCAGTCAGTTGAGCTTGACATTTGTTGGTTCATGACATCAAGGTCATGGCCTACAGTTTCAGCCTGGTTTTTCCAATTAAATATCAATATGCACTTCCACAATGGTGAAAGATGTTCCCTTTCCAAGCTTCAATGCCAATGAAACTGTGGGGTCCAAGTTTTAAGTACAACTTTTTTTCCCATGTATTGATGGCTAAAAGCAACTTTTTAATGTGTATCTCTATTCTGATGCTTCATTTTAATCCATTATGCATCCCACTACATGTATCTTCCTTTCTTTGACATTTATTCAAAAAATAACACAGAATCCTTCCTAAGAAAGCCAGGATTGAATTGTCCATGTAATGAGATGTGGGAGGCCCTTTCTTGCCTAAGACACCAGCTGTCATTGAGTCACTGATTTAAGTGCTTAACAAGCATTATTTGAATTTAATATTCCTAACAAACAAACAAATTCCTATTCCAAACTAACCTCCAAAGTAAGCACCATTACTATCTCCATTACATAGATAAGCAAATAGAGGCTTAAGTATGTTGCATGAAAGGCCCAAGATGATACAAATAAAGAAAGGAAAAACAGGGTTTGAATCTCAGCTTTGTGAAGTCAGGGCACACTCCTAAACATTGCCTCCTAGTGGTCAAACGAAGAAGCTCAACTCTGTAACCAAAAGGTTGAAAACCTTTGAACAGGAGGTGGATAAAGAGAGAGTCACACCCTGCTGAAAGAGGCCCCTCTGTTGGATTGTTTGTACAACCCACCACATCCAGTCTTCCCTGCTCCACCTCACTATCTGGTTCTTCCTTTAGAAGTTCTCCTAATCTCATTAATTTATTCTCAGGTTAGTAGAATGAAAACAAAACTAGAATGCTCCGCTTAGCTCTTTAAATTATGTATCAGCCCAAACAAAAGTGGCCACTCAAGGACATGGTCCCTGAGCCCCCAATGCCCCAAAATCACAAACATACCTAAAATTTCCTATTATGAATTTATTCTTCAAGGTTTTCCATAAATCGCTGGTCTTTCATCTGTGCCCTACCAATTCCACTGGCTTTTACTTTAGTTACTGAACTGTTTACCTATAGTAGCTCGACTGCCACCATCCAGATCCCCTGACCTCACAACCAAACCACAGATTCTGCCAGCTTCCAGTATAGGTTGCCAGGAACTGAGCTTGTCTTCCAGAGTTGCCCTGTGCTGAAGGAATTCCTGGCCCCATGTCACATCCCTCCCTGTAGGCAGCCTGAATTCAAGAACTGGCCTACGGCCACATTCAGGGTCACAGCCTTCCTGCCTCAGTGAGGGAGAACTGGAGCCATTCAAGCTCGAGTACCCAGGGGACTGGCTGTAGGCCCCGTTAGGAGTGCACTGTGGTTCAGCTTCTCCTTCCCAGCCCGCTTTCCTTCTCTCCTCTACAGGTGTCCTGAGCG
Organism: Glaucomys volans; assembly: GCA_020662805.1. Taxonomy (NCBI): domain Eukaryota; kingdom Metazoa; phylum Chordata; class Mammalia; order Rodentia; family Sciuridae; genus Glaucomys; species Glaucomys volans. The sequence goes on along the minus strand of JAJEJO010046386.1, from coordinate 117,006 downwards.
CACCCTCCAATAAACCTGCAGGCAAGTCTCAGGTCTGTTTCTTGGGACCTCAACCTAAGATAATACTCAACTCTCAACCATGTTCATGAATACTTTAACTAAAGTGCAAGAATGCACTCTAAGGATATGCACCAGAAGGCACATGGATAGAAAGTTCAGACACATCCCAGAAGGTAAAAATAATATATGAATTAGGAAACCTATGAATCAGTCCTTCCCATATGCTGCCAGGAGTCTATGTTCACGTCACAATTTCATAATTTTGTCATTGTTGATTGTCATGTTACTTAAATTTGTTTTTCATCTCTAAATAAAGAGGTTTTATTAGTTACTTTCTATGACTACTTCAGACAGAGTCGAAAACTTCACCTTAAGTCTTCATAGTGAAAATTCTTGCTGTCTTGATGAGGATGCTGCATTTGAAGGTTATTTTTGCCTTTTGTTTTATCTTGAGCTGCTCATCTAGTTATGGTGACTAGAGACAGATCCATCTGTGAGAGTCAGCATCAAACATGAAAGTTCAACTCTGGGAAACCATCAGGACATGAATTTTTGGTTTCCCTTTACATTAATCCTCCCTTAAAGTGATGCTAAAAGCTTTTACTGGGAAAACTCACTCTGATTAAGCACAAGAGCATGAAGCACCTCAATCTCAAAGACTGACTCAAACCACCTCCTTGCTTTCAGCACCAATACTCTTTCCTAGGATCCCTTTTCCTGAGTAAATTCCTATTGACCTTCCTTCCCTTTCAGTTTCTTCCTGGAATGGAAACATTAGAATACAGATACAATCTGCAAGTCAAAAGATGAATCGTTAAATGAAAAACCTCAATTTCAACATCAGGTTTATAGGGCTTGGTCTGTATGGTTGTAAGCAGATAAATATCATAACTTAAAAGTGACTCAAGGGGAAGGACTCGGTAATAAAATAGATCACATTATGTTATGTGCATGTGCAAATATGCCACAATGAAACCATCACTTAAATAATTAATAGGCACCACAGATTTTTTTTAAAAGAAATAATTACTTATCAAGGTTAATTAAGCAGGAACAGGATGGTATGATAAAAGTTAGATTTTCTATATTCAGCTGTTCTTGGTCTCTCAGGGACAGAGGACGAAAGGCTTTCCTCGATCTGTTAATACCTTCATTCTATGTGTGGTTTTATACCCGTGAAGACAGCCGAGCAGTCAGTGCACAGTGACACTCAGTCCTGATGTGCTGTTGTAGGCTCTGCCTTTCTTTTTGCCTCCCACAGTCTGAGTCCCTTTCACTTCCTCCCATCAGGGAAGGGAAATATAATATCATGGGATTCCTGAAGATCCACAATTCACAAAACTACCCTATATACGTTTATTTTATATTTGGAGGTAGTTTATTTTTTAGATATCAGAGTACACATTATTATGCATGAAATTGCCTATGTTCTTATTTATATTTAGGGGCTCTTTTAAGTTGTGCATTAACATAGAATCCATTTTGATAAAATTACACAAGCTCGAAACATATCTTAATCTAATTAGGACCCCATTTTGTGGATGGTTACAATGGGGATTCACTAGGTATTTTCATATATGTACATAGGAAAATTATTTTAGATTTATTCTACTATCTTTCCTATTCCTGTCCCCCCTCCCTTCCTTTTGTTCCCCTTTATCTAATCTACTGAACTTCTCTTCTTCCCCTACCCCATTTTATTGTGGTTTAGCTTCCACATATTAGCCAAGACATTTGAACTATGTTTTTTGGGGATTAGCTTATTTCATGTCTCCAGATTCACTCATAGACCGGCATATATCATAAAGTTATTCTTCTTTATGGCTGAGTAATATTCTGTTGTGTATATATACCACAATTTCTTTATCCATTCATCTGTTGAGGGCACCTAGGTTGGTTCCATAGTTTAACTATTGTGAATTGTGCTGCTATAAACATTGATGTGGCTGTGTCACTGTATGTAGTATGGTGATTATAAATCCTTCAGGTATGTACTGAGGAGTGGGATAACTGGGTCAAATGGGGATACCATTCCAAGTTTTCTGAGGAATCTCCATACTGCTTTCAAGAGGGTTTGCACCAACTTGTACTCCCAACAACAATGTAGAGCATTACCTTTTCCCCACATCCTCACCAAGATTTTTTGGTACTTATTTTCTTGATAATTGCCATCCTGACCGAAGGAAGATGGAATCTCAGTGTAGCTTTAATTTGCATTTCTCTAATTGCTAGAGATGACAACATTTTTTCATGTATTTGTTGACCATTCATATTTCCTAGGAATCAATTTAACAAACGAGCTGAATGATCTCTACAGTGAAAACTACAGAATGCTAAAGAAAGAAATTGAGGAAGATCTTAGAAAATGAAAAGACCTCCCATTTTCTTAGATAGGCAGAATCAATATTGTCAAAATAGACATACTAACAAAAGCACTATACAGATTCAATGCAATTCCCATCAAAATTCCAATGAAGTTCATTATAGAAATAGAAAAAGTAGTCATGAAATTCATTTGGAAAAATAAGAGGCCCAGAATACCTAAAACAATCCTTAGCGAGAAACGTGAAGCAGGAGGCATCCCAATACCAGGTGTTAAGTTATACCACAAAGTTAGAGTAACAAAACAGCATGGCTCTGCCGCCAAAAAGAAGACCAACGGAACAGAATCGAAGACACAGAGAGACCCATGTCAGTACAGTGTCTCATGCTAGACAAAGGCACCAATAACACACAGTGGGGAGAAGACAGCTTCCTCAACAGATGGTGCTGGGAAAACTGGAAGTCCATACATAGTTAATGAAAGTTAACCCCCATCTCTCACCCTGCACAAAAACCAACTTAAGTGCATCAAACATCTAGGAATAGACCAGAATCCTTGCACCTATAGGAAGAAAAAGTAGGCCCAACACTTCGACGTATTGACACGGGAGCTGACTTCTTGAACAAGACTCCTAAAGCAGAAGAAATAAAATAAAAAATCAATAAATGGATGGCATCAAACTAAAAAACTTCTTCACAGCCAAAGAAACAATCAAGAGTGTGAAGAGAGCACCTACAGAATGGCAGAAAATCTTTGCCACCTGTACCTCAGAGAGGGTGTTAATCTCCAGGATATACAGAGAACTCAAAAACTCACACCAAAAAAAAAAAAAAAAACCAACAAAACAAAACAACAACAAAAATAATCCAACCCAAAAATGTGCAAAGGACCTGAACAGACCCTATCCTATATTCTTGAGGACAGAAAGCATGTAACTAATGATGATGGATAAAAGCACATACTTATAAAATACAGTCATGGCGTAGGTGCTCATCATCTCTGTATGGGGAGCATCTAAACTATGGTGGATCAAGGCAATCAGTTCAAGGTCTGCCTCTCTGGCTGCCCTTTTATTTGGAGAGGAACTCGGAGGCTGAGGTGTAAAAGAAGTGCTAACTCGTGGTGAGAAGGACAGAGAGAAGAGGAGGGGTGGACCTGCGCCTCTGTTGGAATGATGTAATTGTCAAAGCCAGTCGGGCACCTCTGTCCTTCTCCACTGGAAAGGTCATCTTTAGAACATGGACATTGAAACGGATGTCATGTATAAAAATGCTCTGGCATGAAGCAGGCTTCAAGGGCACAGAGAATAGAGCACAAATTACCCCTGGGCTTATGTGATGTATCAGGGCCACAGGAAGCAAAGAGGATGATGATCCAACGACACATCCCCTAAGACAGCTGTATTTCTGGTATTCAAATTAATAAAAGAAATGATTAAAATAGATGCTTAAGTTAGATGCTTAAGTTTTGTGGTCCTGGAAATTGAACCTGGGTGCATTAAGCTTCATCCCAGCTTCCCACTTTTTTAAAATTTTTGAGACAGGAGGTCACTAAATTGCCCAGGTTGGCTTCAAATTTGCAATACTCCTGCCTCAGCCTCCTGAGTAGATGGAATTACAGGTGTGTGTCACCATGCCCTGCTAGATCAATAATCTTACAGTGAATTAAAAATTCTTGGAAAAGGAAAATGAATTATTATAACCTAGCTATTCCACTTCTTTGTATTTACCATAAAAATAGAGATATGATATATACAATGGAATATTACTCAACTATAAAGAATGAAATCATGCCATTTGCTGGTAAATGAATGTAACTGGAGACTATCAGTCTAAGTGAAATAAGCCAATCCTCAAAAACCAAGAGCCAATATTCTCTCTCATACGCAGATACTAACACACAATGGTGGGGGGGGGGGAGAATAGAAGTTCATTGGATGAGAAGGGGAATGAGGGAAAGGGAGGGGGAACGGGAATAGGAAAGACAGTAGAATGAATCGGATATAACTTTTATGAACACACAACCAGTATAACTCCACATCGTGGACAGCCACAGAAATGTGAAGTCATGCTCCATGTATGTATAATAAGTCACAGTACACTCTACTGTTATGTATATCTAAAAAGAACAAATAAAAAAGGGCGAAGAAATAGAGATATGAACTCAGATTTAAATAGATGGCTTTGTATATCCTGACAAGAGTCTAATGGTAAAATACACAAATATTATTTGAACATGCAAAACTATGAGGCCAACCATCAAAACGACACAGAAAATTACTGCATTATCTGAAAACAGTTAAGTTACTACATACTATGTACAAGATGACCTGAACTTCATGACTACAGAACATTAGGAGTTTGCAATAGCAGACAGTGGAGGCACTAAAACCCTAAATCCCACCCCACAATTTCACAGAACAAAGACTCTCCCAGCCTCTGCCCAGTACCATATCATCAGACTGTCTCCTCTGGGAAAGGGGAGAACATAGTGAATGAAGAGTGAAGAGGGCAGGGACACAGATAGGTCAGGAAGCTGGGGGTGAGAAGGCAAATCCCTATTTCCCCACTGTCATCAGACCCAACAGAAACCCTAGAAAAAATGTGTATGCATATTCAGACAGAGAAACCCAGGTGCAAAGGGAATAGGTTACTCAGATAGGTTACTAAGAAACGGGATGGGGATTTGAACCCTGGTAATTTGACTCCAGAGCCTGAAATCTTAACCACGTACCAATCAGCTTCTGCATAAATAAACAGTAAAAGGAGATTAACTCACACAGATGCACACAAAATTTCATGATGTTTACTAAAGGAAAAAATATTAGTGATGGCACATATAATTTTTCAAGGTCTAGCATGCTACTTTAATTCCTCCTCCCCTCTCTATCATGTCAAAAGGCATCTGAATTTCCCAAGGGTCAATGGAATGATGTAGTCAGAACACACTGAATTCTGTGAGGGAGACTGCATTACTATTTACTGGAAGTCAACTAGATCTCATTCATTGCTAGTAGTACAAAGAGATACAACTTGTCTGATATAAAATGTGGTATTCTCTATTAATTTTGAAGATACGCAGAACTTTCAGTTTGGGGGGAATTTTTTTTTTTAAGCAAGCAAGAAGGTTTATTGTAAGAGAGATACAGATAGACTTCTCTATCTGAAGAGAAGGGGCCCTAGGGCTGGGAATCCCCTGGGGAAATTTTTAACAGCACTGATTATTACAGCTGAGAGGGAAAAACTGTAAAATGGGCAAATAATTAACGGTTTATTCATGTAGTGTTATGTGATACAACTGTGAAAATGAACTAGATACAACAATACCCATGAATCTCACCCACTTACAGAAGAATATGCATAATATGATTCAATTCTCCAAGGAATAAAATACGTGAAACATTAAATAACATATTGTTTACTGACACAAAACTTAAGAGCAGAGTGACAACCCAGAAAATTCAGTAGGCACTTTAACGGAGTGGAAAGTGGATGAGACCAGCAGATGCTCAAAGTTTCTGAGGTACTGACTTGATTCTATTTCATAAATTAGGCGGGCAGTACATAGCCATTTGATAGGCTGCTACAGCCCCACATCTTACAAATGTGCTTATTGATATTATTTTGTGCAAGCCATGTGATTTTCAACAAATTGAGGAAGTTAAACATTCTCGATGAAGGAAGTTTTTAAAAAATATTTTTTAGTTGTCAATGAATATTTATTTATTTATATGCGGTATTGAGAATCGAACCCAGTGCCTCACACATGCTACCACGGTGCCACAATCCTGGTTCAGAATTTTTTTAATATTGGCAATTTGGCATGTTGTTCAGCTCTTTTGCCACTGTTTTGAATGTTTCCATTTTTAAAACCATTTTTCCAAAACTGAGGAATATTTTTACGTAAGTTTCTGTATCTTTATTTGCAGCTAGTCATTCTTGTTCAAGGTTACTTATGCTAGCAAAAAGGGTAAAAAAAGAAGTTTCAAAAATTATTCTGCTATTTCTTTTATTAAGGTCATTTGTTTTTGCTTTTGTTGTCACTGTTCTGAAAGTAATTTAAATCATTACTGGAAAAAAATAAAACAGAAAACATAGTCAAAGTAGAAAAAAGACAATATCACTAATAATCCCACCATCCAAAGTGTAAAAATCTGAAAAGATGATCTTTATTCCTGTCTGGGTTAATTGTGGAGAAGTACCAGAGAATGAAGTCTACTAAATTATGCTATGTCCATGTAGAAATATACCACAATGATTCCTGTTTATATAAATCATCATAGTGCACTAATTAAAATAATAAAAATAATAGTAATAGAAGGAATATTAGTAAAGTAAGTGGTCAAGGAAAGAAGGAGGAAAGGGAAAGTTTCTCAGAAATGAGATTGATCAAATTATGTGCAGGAACAAACATGCATAATGAATCCCACCATTATGAAAATTATAATGAAAAAAATAATAAAACATCATATGTACATATTTCATATACAATTATGGAAAGTGTGGTTATTTTCTTAATGCATGTTCCATCATCTACCATAATTTATTTAGTCAATCTAAATCAAAAGAAAGAAAACTTTTAAATCTACCCCCTCTCATTTTCTCTGCATCATGAAGGATTTGTAAAATAATTCAGTGAGTAACCCAAGGCCACAAAAAAACAGAGCCGAGATGGAGTTTTGTTCTAAGTGTCAATTCCAATTAATTACTGATGGTTGCATGAACTCTGTTTTGAGGCACTTCATGAAAATGCACCTGAGCCATGAGTTCTCACTTGGTGTGGAGGTCACAGGAGATGGAAACAGGGTGGGAACACTCGGGACCTGCCTCCTACACCTGCCATCCCAGTCTCCTGGGCCTATGCTTATGTGTGACCTTCCTCTGATACCTCTAGTTCTCTGGCTATGTGCTCTAGAGCACCCACTACTCTATTCTGCATCTTCTGTTTTGTCTCTGTCCTTTGTAGCTTCTTTTTAAAGGTACCTAGATTACTCTGATCAATGTTGAAAGCCTGTATAACTTAAGATATTTAAGGCACCCAGCTTGCCTGGAAGTGGAAAACTTACCCTTAAAATATCATAATGGATGCCAGGAAATCTGTAATGGCCAGTAGCATTTGAAATTTTAATGACTTAAATGGCAACACTGTACATTGTATACTATCCAGAATTCCCTAGGAAGAATGTGGAAAAAGAAAGCATCCATGACTCCACTCAATACTACAGATGCTCATTTTTATGTAGGTTCTATGATGGCGAGAAGAGGGAACCAAACTGAGAAGAAATTACAAAGTATGGAATTGGATCAGCATCTTGTATATTAAATCACAATAAAATATGAGGCATCACATCACACATGTCCATTTTTATAAACTCTCCCCAGATACTACAAGCCCAATTGCAAATTGTCTCAGGAGAGTAGGTCTGGGCTCTGGGAAGGCTTCATTACTAAAAGGAAGGTTACTGATTCCTGAAACAACATAAACTTTGTTAGAAACTATTTGCATAACTCCAATCCATCCCCATTGTTACCACATGCTCAAAAGATTCTCCTTTTATTAATTGCCCAAGTCTTCTCATTTGTGCTTCAAGGGGGCAACTTGGTATAGTAGAAAGAGCAGGGACTTTAAAATTTGTACACATCCTTAAATCTTGGTTCTTATATTCACTAGCTACTTGGCCTTGGGCACATTACTTGGCTACTCTGAGTCTTGTCTGTAAAATAAACACATAATGCCTACGTTGCAGGAATGTCAGGAAGAGAAATATGATAACATGTGAATATCACCTTGCACGCTGGCAAGCTAGTGGTCTGCGTTTAATGAATGCTAGCTGTGCCATGCAGGCCAGGGAAATAATAATCTAGGGTTTCATACATGAGTTGCTAATTATTGCCACTTCAAAGTTCTTATGGATTTTGATGCTACTTTCCCACAGCCTCCTTTTCCAGCTTTAGGACACATTTTAAATTCATAGAGAGGCAAAACTGCCTCTAAATCTTTCATAACCCTTTGGCCCATACACAACAAGGGCTGATCTTGAACACACCATGGCTTGTCCACACAGTCAAAACTGGAGCCAACCGAGGAGCTGAGACTATTCGTAGTTTTAGTAGTCATGAAAGCAAAAGTATAATCTGGGCTGCCTTGTGGCTTGGAGGAAATGTTCATTTCTAGGGCATTGGGACAGGTGGGCTGCAGAGACTGAAATAGCCTTTAGTGACAAAAAACAAAAACAAAAACAAAAAACAAAACAACGAGAACTTTCAACCTTAAATCTCTCACCTGCTTCTGATCTGGGTGATTTCCTAGACACTGGGTTGCTCTGGGACTGAGGCAATTCAAAGGCACAGAAAGTCTTGGAGTGTCAGAAAGAAGATCAAGTTAGGAGAAGTAGGACTATTACTCTTTCGTCCTACAAGATGAATCCCTAAAACTGCAGGAGAGAGAAAAGTCAGAATTTCCCCGTACTCTCAGGCAAACCACTATACTGTAAATGTGAAGCCTCTGAGGTGTGACGGTCCTTAATGGCCTCTGTTCCAATACATCAGAGTATTAGGCAGACACCCACCCCTACTTAGGATGAAGCCCTTTATATTTTATAAAATCCTTTTGCATACATATTTTATGTCATTTTAGTAACCAAATGAGGTAAATGATATCTCCTCAAATTTCATAAGTCAGAAACTAGAGTCTTCTAATTCCATGGTGAGTTCTTTTCCACTGGGCCATAGCTACTTCATCCCACTCCTTATTTATTCCAGTCACCTGACCTCCTGGTCTGCATTTCAAAACCATCGTCTTCAGAAAACATCCACCACAAATAGACTTACAATTTGACAACCACAGCAAACAAGTTTAGAGTTATGATGGGCATATAGAAACAGTAAAGAGTGATGACACAAGAGAGAACACAAGTAAACATGGACTTTGGAACCAGAATGCTTGGGTTCAAATCCTCATTTTTCCACTTAGCTAAGTAACTGTGACAAGACGCTTTTCCTTCTATGTTTAAGTTTCCTTATCTGTCAGATGGAGATAATATCAGTACCCAAATCATAAAGTTGTCGGGAGGGACCACATAAGTTAAGGTGTACAGAACACTTAGATAATGCTTGTTGTATGACGTAAACTCCAAGTGTAAGTTACCTCATATCACAGAATTGGCAAACCAACTTTCCTTTTTTATTCTTATGTTTTTTATTAGTGCATTATAATTAAACATAACGATGGGGTTCGTTGTAATATGCTCATAAGAGCCCATAATATTCGAAAGTGTTCCTCTGCATTCCTGAGTTTCTCCCTTTTTCTTACCCTCTTCCCTCCCCCTTTTCTCTACTTTACTGGTCTCCTCTCTGTTTATTTTTTAATTGATGCATCAAAACATACATCAAAGTGGGATTCATTGTGATACAGTCATACATGCACATAGCATGGTTTTGGCAAACCAACCTTCTCCCTCAAGGATTGCAGGCATTATAACCACTTAGCCTCAAAAGAGAAATAGAAATACCCACTCCATCCTGAAGTAGTATTTCATCCCCAGCAGGGATCACTGCCATTTTTCTCATTTTATAGATTTTCAGACAATTTATGAAAATACATTTTTTAAAAATCTCTATGGTACAGCTCATACTTGAGGCAGAATAAGCAATTTCAATTGCATATTCAGCTACCTTGAGCCAATCATCTATTGCTAGCTCATATTTAAGATCTTTAACACACCCCAAAATAATAATTTAAATTTCTTAAACACAGACATCCAAATCCTCCTGAAGGAGAATTTTCTCGTGTTCAATCTTCATCGTAACACAGAAAAGATCAATTTCTAAGAGGCCTACAATCTACAGATTACATGCCCAACTTTCTTAATACTGGATGCCTATCAAATGCCAGTCACAGTCCTGGACCGGAGAAATACCACTTTAAACTGTGCAAACATAGTCCCTTCCATCACAGAACTTAAAAATGAGAATTCTGTGCTTTTCAATGCAGTCACTACTAACCATACATGATTATTTAAATTTAAAAGTCATAAAATTAAATAAGAATAAAAATTTTCCTCATCCATACAGTCCACATTTCTAGTGCTGGACAGTTATATGTTCCTAGTTACTACTTTATGGGACGGCACAGAGAAGGGAGAGCTCTAACACTGTACAAATTTCTATTGGTTATTGCTGACCTAGAGAAAGACAAAAGTAAATAAACAGACAACGAGAATGTGGCGTGTGTTAGCTTTCTATTACTGTGACAGAATGTCTAAAAGGATTACATTATAAGAAGGAAAGGTTTATTCTGGCTCACAGTTTTGGAGGTTTCAGTCCGCGATTAACTGGCCCGACTGCTTTGGGCCTATGGAAGCAAATTATCTCATAGCAGGAACACGTGGTAGTGTAAGCCCGTTTGCTTCATGGCGGCTAGAAGTAAAAGAGAGAGGAAGAAGCAGTGGCACCGACGATAGCACCTATGAGGGCACACCCCCAGTGACCTAACTTCCTTCTAGTGCAAGCTCCCCGCCCTTAGAGGTTCCCTCACCTCCCAGCAGTGCACCAAGGGCTGGTGACTAAGCCCTTAATACATGAATATTTGGAAAAACACTGATCCGAACCACAGCAGTGTGAACATGTTATGATGGAGAAACACAGGATGCTAAGAGAAAAACCTTTAATGCAAACTCAAGAGGGAGAGGAGGGGTATAGGAAATTCTCTTAGTGATATTGAAACCAAGATGCAAAATGGCAACTTCCCTGAGGCAAACATCGTGCAAGCTATTTTCAGAATGCAGGCATGGAACTTGGAAATCTACGACCTGACCTAACATGACCTTGGGTGCCTGATAGAAACAAAAGTTCCTGAGGAGCAGAACCTGGAGGATGAGAATAGGACCTCGAGGATTAAGATTAGAGGTGAGGGTTGCTGTCAAGAATTACAGGACAAACCAGAATTATTCACAAGTTCTGCTGGCACAGTATCCTGGGTGTGGACTGTTCTACCCAGATTCTGGTTACATTCAAAGAGTCTTTCCTCTCCTCTTACCCTGGGAGCTTAAATTCTTTTGCCATTAGTCCACTGAGAAGACAGATTTGAGTATACCTCCTGTCTCCTTGTGAGATAATAATTATACAAAAAGTGTGATTCATTGTAATATATTCATATGAGTACATAACATAATTTGGTTAATTTCATTCCCTTGTACCTCCCTTTTCTCCTCCTCCCTCCCCCAGTCCTCTTCCTTTACTCTTCTAGTCTCCCTTCTATTTTCATGAAATCCCTTTTTATCTCTAGCTTTCCCATATGAGAGAAAACATACAATCCTTGACTTTCTGGGTCTGGCTTATTTCACTTAACATGATGTTCTCCCTTTCCACCATTTACCAGCAAATGACATAATTTCATTCTTTTTCATTACTGAATAAACTCCATTGTGCACATGTACCACATTTTCTGCATCCATTCAACTGTGCCACACACCTGGGCTGGTTCTATAACTTGGGTACTAGAATTGTACTGCTATAAACATTGCTATGCATGTATCACTGTAGTAGGATGACTTCAGTTCCTCTGGATAAACCACGAGGAATGGCACAATGTCATATATTGATTCCATTCCTTTTCTTTTGAGGAACTTTCATACTGATCTCCACAGTGGTTATACTAATTTACAATCCCTCAAACACTGCTTAAATGTTCTTTCCCAACCCTCCCAACATCCTCACCAACATTTATTATTTGTATTCTTGATATTTGCCATGCTAACTAGAGGTAGACCTTTAATCAAGCTCTTTATTTTGGCAAAAGCCTAGTGCCATAGTATTGATTTCTGTGAGTCAGGCAGTAAGCCGTGGCTCGGTATCAGTAGTCCAACCTGAGACTTGTTTGTCTAACAGATATCTTCTGAGCACTTACCAGCTACCCACCCACCATATGTCATGTCCTGGAAATAAAGAAGAACAATAAAAGCAAAGAGTCTCATAGAGGCTCTTCCTCATAGAGCTTCAACAGAGGAAGATAATAAGCACACTCTCTTAAGATGATTTGTGGTTATGATGAGTGCTATGAAGGAAAAGAATAGGTGACAAAGAGACTTCTTCAGCTTGCTTGAAAGTCAGAACTCAGTTAAGTTTGGAAATCATAAATATATAATGACAGGAGCTTCATGGCTCTGTGATTTTCCCCATCAGTGCTCAGTAACCCTGGAGAGGGTTCAAAACAGGTTGACAGTCAGAGTCTTGCAACAGAAGGATGGTTGAACCACAGAATTAAAGATGCAGGGAAGGGCTGTTGAAGTTCTGGACCATGGAAACCAAGTGTAACAGAAAAGCAGTAAAGACAGGTTGGGCTAAAACACACTGAGAAAACAGAAGTCAAACTGCAGATCTCAGTGAGGCAGAAAGAGACGAAGGCCAGAGACAACTGAGTGACAGAATTTGAGGGAGAGTTGGAGACACAGGTAGGATATGGTCAGAGTAAAGTGTTCAAATTTTATTGTTCACATTAAAAAAAAAATTCCTGAAAGTGGCTATAGAACAGGGTGGACAAAATGTTACAGCAGTGAAAGGCAAGGAAGGTGTACACCCCCAGGATGTGAGGCTCTGACTCACTCTGTGACGCGTGATGCTTCCCACGAAGTTGTCACGGACCTGCTTGACTGTTGTTTTTCCTTCTAGAGTCAGACTTCCAGACCCATCATGCCACTCTGTGCCCAGTTCTGGGAACAGCATCTCTTTTTTCAGGTCACATGCTTAAACTGAGTTCAAGACCACAACCACACCTATCTGATGGGCTGGTGTCTGCTCCGATTAGCAACCAGTCCCCAAATTTCCTGGCTGGAATGTGCTCCATGACTGTTTTGGCAGAGAACTTTCTACAGCTCTTGCAGCTCTTCTGCAAGAGAAGAACAACTCCCTCCAGAACCTTCCCCTCTTTCATTATCTCGCAGATCTTGCCTCTCTTCTTATTTGCTCTTCAATAGCCTCTCTAAAGAACAAATTTGAAGCATTAAAAGAAATTGTAGGTGTAGTTTTCTCCTTTGAATTTCTTACAAATCATTTCTCTCTCCCAAATTCGCCCACACCAACAAAAGGAGGACGTGAGAGGATTTCAAAAATAATTGCAGAAGCTATTTTGGAATCTCATTAAGCAATGAGGTCTTGCATAAAATCTGTTCTGGCTACTATTTGCCCCCAGGATTGGTAACATATAGCTCCTTTCTCATCCTGAATTTTTGTATTGGTTAAGCAGAGCTGACAGGGAAACCCTACCTGTTTTGTTTTGCAAAGCTTTTCACCTCTCTCAAAGTAGGGGTTAGTATCTGTGTGGGATGGGGTTTTTAAATGTTAATGCTGCATTGGGAGGATGAAGTGTCAATATTATTGTCTGCATGTCAGATGATCTGAAAAACCCACGAGGAGAAGATGGAAAGAGAATACCCCAGCACAGGACAATTGAGGCAGAGTTATAGTGACAAAAGCAACTGAAGCAATATGGCACCATGCTTACAGGCATGGACTCCACTGCCATACTGCCCACAACAGAGGCCATAGCCAGTCACGGCTCTCAAGCATTATGCAGCTGAAGGACTGAATATTATATTGTATTTAATTCAAAATTAAAACACAAACAATTCATTTACTGGAAAATAAGTATGATTGAAATAACGAATATATAAACCTACTTCTTTAGCTGTGAATTTTGTGAAATGTAAATACAGATTAAATATGTCTGATGAACTTTCATCATTAGAACTGAAATGTGCTGTAAGAGTAAAATATACACCAGGTGTTGAAGATTTAGCACAAAAAATGTAAAAATACATTATTAATAATGTTATAGTAATTGCCTATTGAAGTGATAATATTCCAGATATATTGACCTTACTCAAACATTTTAAATTGACTTTGTTTCTTTTTGCTTTTTTAATGTATCTACTAGAAAATTTACAATTGCGTGTGTGCTCATAATATATTTCCATTGAATAGTACTTTTTCAGAGCTTGGACTACATGGGTTCACAATTTCTACCAATTCTAGTGATGAAATGAGCTGAAATATGTTTTCTTGCTTGGTCTGTTATAAAAAAAAAATGCCTAATAGTATCTACTACATAGAATTAATGTGAGGCATAAGCGAATTACAGTATTGTATGGAATCAAGAATAATCCACGATACCTAGTATGCTCATTACATCCTATTATTATTTTGTTCATAGTTGTCATGATGTGGGGACAGCAAGATGCTAGAAGAGACAGCAATATGTCAGAAAGAAAGAACTTTTCAGTCTGGGCATGGTGGCTTGCAACTGTAATCCCAGTGGCTTAGGAGACGGAGGCAGGAAGATCGTGAGTGCAAAGTCAGCCTCGACAACTTAGTGAAACCCTAAGGAACTTAGCAAGACCCTGTCTGTAAATTAAATATAACAAGTGGGGGATGGAGGTGGGGCTCAGTGGTTCAATCCCCAGTACCAAAACCATTTTTTTTTTTTTTTTTTTGCAGTGCTGGGGACCAAAACCAAACAACAACAATAACGAAACACTTCTCTTTCTTATGGAAGATTCATACCAAACATCCAGTTGGATCTGGGTGAAAAATGCCTAAGCCTTGCTCCCAGGGTGTCCAGCTGTGTATTAGGACTCCAGTGATATCATCTCACATTCTGTGAGTCAAAAGTCTCTCTGTCACATCAATATTTCTTCCAAGATTCCAAAAGGCACAGCTAATGAAGAAGTACCCCAATTTAATTTAAAAGGAACATTAATTACTAAAAATGCAGCACTGACAAGAAGTGTAAAGTTGCTCTGTCACTGAAAGTTATTAATATCTTGGGGCTTTGTTCCCCTAAAAATTAAGTAGGAAAAAGAGAAAGTGCTATCAGGTGGATTAAATAAAGTAGTGGGACAGAGAGAGCTCTGGAAACTACACAGCAATCTGCCAGCATCAATGCTTTCTACTTTTAGAACCATTGTAGGCTTAGCTTTCCTCCCAGACAAAACATATTGCTGTTTCTGTGGAATTTTATGATTTCAGTCAAGTCATCCATCTTTATGTTTGCCTAAATTTTCCCTAAATTGGTCTATTATTGTTTGGATATGAGATATCCCCCAAAGTTCTATGTTAATGCAGAAGTTCTATGAGATATCCCCCAAAGTTCTATGTTAATGCAAAGTTCTATGTTAATCTAATGAAATGATTAGATTATGAGAGTGTAATATCGTCAGTAGATTAATCCACTTAAGGGATTATTAATTTGAATAGACTAATTAGGTGGTAACTCAGGCAGGTGGGGTATGGCTGGGGTGTAACCCTGAGGCTTATTTTATCCTGGCTCCTTGGGAGCACCCTCTCTCTCTCTGCTTCCGGCAGCCATAGCTGGTTAATTTTCCTCCACCAAGCCCTTCCACTGTGATGCTCTGTTTCGTCTTGGGACCAGAGTAAAGGTGACAGCTAATCATGGACTGAACCTCTGAAACCATGAGCCCAAATAATTTTTCCTTCTCTAAGTTGTTCTTTTGGGTATTTTGACTACAGCATTGAAAAGCTAATACATGGTCTTATAATAAAATATTGAAATTCTATGCTATAAAAATTCTGATACTCCTCTGAAAAATAAAAATGCAAAAGATATCCACTTGAAGGATAAACTGGTAAAATTACCATAAGCTATTAACATTTCAGCTATTTATACCTAGCCAGGTACTTGGCAAGTCTTTGAGGAAATGGGTCAAAGATTACGTAAATTTTCCACTTGTCCTTATACTTATTCATTCAATAAATATATATGGCAGAGTAGTTTATTGAAATAAACACTGGAGCAGGATAAGGGGGATTAGGATGTAGGGAGAAGTGGATGGCTTGACTTAAATTAGGAATACAGACTCTGCTTCATTGAGAAGGTAACATTGAAGCAAAGATGTGAAGGGATTGATTATGGAGGTATCTGGAAACAGCATTACCAAAATAGAAAACAACTTAAGTGAAAGCCCTGGGCAGGTGCACACTCAGAGTTCGAGGAATCATAGACCTCGTGTGGTTGCAGAAGAGTAAGAGTAAGAGTAAGAGTAAGACCCTGTCTGGCTTCTGGCTTTAACTTTGAAGCAAATGGAAAGTCACACCTAGTCAATTTATATTCAGAAACTGTCAAAGCAGTCAGACAGAAAAATCCTCAAGAAAGGGTTATATGCAGGAAAGCAGTGTGCCCAATGGATGAATCTGGGGAGAGTTAGATATTTTTTAGAAGTCAGTAAATCATTGATAGTTCTGATCTGGATTCCAAAAGCCTCTACTTTTCCTACTCTGTAGGTTGTATGCCAGATCTACTCAACATAGGGGTGGAGCAGACCATGAGTGACACATTTGGTCAACTTGTTGGCTCATGAAATCAAGGAGGGATGAACCACTAGCAACATCCAAGAAGAGACTTGCTTAGACTTCGGTTCTTCAGAAGAGGAACAGGAGAAATGACCAGGGACCTTTAACTGAGGCCAAATACATATCACATAAAATTTATATGTCACATAGTTTTATTTTAACCGTTAGCAGCACTAAACATACTCACAGTTCTGTGTGTCCACCATTACTGTTAACTTCCAGAACAGCTCATCACTCCCAACTCCCATTGCATTTTAATGTTCACTCTAATCCTTGCCTTACCTCTCTCTCACATTTACACAGTGATGTGGATCATATGCTGACAAACTTCTGATTTGGATTCTGTGACAGTTCAGAATCACAAAATACTACTCCATATTAATTTTCACTTTCCTTTTCTAAAACATCCTATATGGTCTTAATGTGCCAAGTAAACATAAAGAGAAGAAAAATAAAACAAAGCAGTCCCTGTATTCCCCAGGCTTCCTGACAGATAGTAAGACCCCATAACACACTAACCAAGCAAAAGTTGCAAGGAGGGTCTTAGAGGAAAGCTTGTAAAAGGTGGGGTGGAGGTACAGAAGTCATCCTTCACCTACTTTTTGCTTATCTACTTCTACTGCCTTGAAGAGAACCTGAGGATGCCTTGAGAGAGCCACTTTGTGCTCCTGGACGTGAAGTATACACCAAGTATTACTGAGTACACAAAAGTACCCTGGGAGCAAAAAAATTTTTGCAAAGCTATTGTATTAACGCTGGGTGTTTTAAACATAATAAAAATAAAACATTAGATCAAATGACTGCTTAAGTCAATGTTTTTGTTGTTTCTTGTTCATTCAAGTCTGTTATGGTCTAATGAATACAAGTCAAAACTGCCAGGGGTCACCTTCATTCCGCCTTGCTCCCCCCAAACCAGTCCCGCCCCACACCTGTCTCCCTGACACAGCAGGAAGAACAGCTTTGCCCTGAACTCTAGGTTTTAGTCAGGTTCCTCCCCCCTCTAGGAAGCTCCTTAACCCTTTTCATTCCGGAAAGTGTTACATCCTTTGGAATTGGTTAGGAACCTGCAGAAAGTCATGCTTTTTGTGGTGAAAAGAAATACCAACAAAAATTCTCCCTACTTAGGCTTGAGTCATCTCCTTGCTTAGATCTCAGAAGAAAGATGAGATACATGAAAGACAACACAGAAAAGCAACAAGGTATCATGCATAAGTAAGTACCCCTTTTGTTTCATGGTTTTCCCTTTAACCAGATGCCCCTGAAATTCTTCCCTTCAGCAGTCAAATATCTTTTAGGCATAAAGATCCATAATACCTATTGCTTCTAAAGTCATCAAGTGCAGAGAAATGGAAGCAGCACTGCTCCTCCTCTACAACAGATTAAGTTAGATGAAGCACAGATAATGCCATCAGGAAACATTATTAAAGACATTGAATTAATTAAATTATGACTGCCATTTTTTAGCAAAGTTAAAAACAACAAATAGATCACTAGGGATTCCGATAAGTTGTAGGACATCCTGGAAAGCAATTTTTATGGCATATCAAGTCATAATGAATAGTTACAATTTTGACATAATAATTGCACTCAAGGGATGTAGCTTGTGAAATAGAGAAGATGTTCACATTACAGTTAAGTATAAAGCAAACATGAAATGTTTACTTCAGAATTATTTATGATAGAAAAATTAAAAGGAAATAGTCCTAATGCAATAAATATTAAAGACAACTTGCCAGGTTCTATACTAGGTAACGAGACACAGTTCAGAAAGGGCAAATAAACTCCATGCTTGAATGGGACTTAGAGTCTAGTGGAAAAGCAAGCAAAAATATAGGTCCAGTGATGATAATATCAATGAGAAAAGAAAGACAGGGAAAATAACTCAGACATAAATGATGGAGGATGAAATTGAAGTTAGGTCATTTGAACTGAGTTTTCTTGATATTTTACCAACTCGCCTCAAACAGATCTCCAAAGACTCAAGAAATTCACAGAGATCTACCACTCTAAATTGCCCACGGGGTGGGGAGAAATTGTTTTGTAGGCGTCATGAAGAGGAGAGTGCTTCAGGTACTTGTCCAGGAGGGCAGGTAACCTTGCTAAGCCATGGGACCTGTCAGTGACCAGCTTCTAGGAAAAAGGTCAACACAGAGCTTGGAACTTCCTTCAGCCTCTTCCCTGATCTCTGAGCAACTGGCTGAGACTAAGACCATGATCCTACTTCCATATAAACCCTCTCTCTATCTCAGGAGCTATTCTATGGCATCTTACTCTGAGAACAAGAATCTGAGCTGCCACCAAACTTGAGTGTATAATTATATTTATATTTATATTAGAAACATAATTTGTGCAAAAAAGGTTCAAATTCTTTTTTCCCTTAGTCCCTCCCACTGTTCCCTTGCTATATACTAAGCTCTGTTGGATCTGAAGTGCCATTTTAAAAACTATGCATATTTCTAGTTTAAAATGTAGCCCAGCTACTAACTTCAGATGCAGCTGTTTCCAACTTCGAAGTGAATTATCTAGGACAACAAAGATAAATGTAAAGAATATCTTACAGCACTAGTCAACCTATTGCCAGACTGAGAAGCTGCTTGATTAAGAGTAATCTGTTACCTTAATCAGCTCTGCTGCTCAAAACCTGTTCACCTAAAATCAAAAAGTTAAAAGGACCCTGTGTCTCTCCCCCATTTCCTGCCCCTCCAGATTAGAGAAATGGAGCCTGTACCAAGTGGAAAACTATGATAAAGCCCTTCACCAGACACATATTGCTTTTTCTGTGGAGAAAGCATCATCTGTTAACATGCTTTTCCTTTTCACACAGGTTCAAAAATCTAGAAAGCATCTAGAAAGCACTGGGGAAGAGTTGCGATCACATTCAGTTTCCCATCTAGGGAATTAGACATCTTCACCACCAAGTGCTCCAGGCAGTGGGAGAAGCAGGTAGAGCTTTGACAACAACTCTCACTGGGGATGGTTCTCTTGCAATCTAGTAGTTAGCATCTGCAATAAATAGCAGGACAAGGCTCATCCCAGTTAGCAACAAAGCCACCCTCGTTCAACACGGGAGCTCACAACCATCACCTCAGTGAGCTCAGGTACAACTGGGCACATTACTCTGCTCTTCAATGTCAGGTTGGACCGATGATCATCCTAATAGCAAAGTAGGCAGGAAATGAGGCCAAGGACAGTCCAGATCTCTGGAAGATGCTGGCTGGGTGGAGAATTCTTCTTGAACCAGCCAAAACAACTTCTTATTAGGCCCTGGCACAGGGCCCAATAGGATATATTACAGAACAAAGCAAAAGAGACCTTGCTGTGCTTTGGAGCTAGATACAGGTGGCGGTTGTACAACACTGAATGTACCAAACGCCACAGAATTGTTCACTCTGAAGTGGTTGATTCTGTTATATGAGTTCACTTCAGTTAAATGGAGAACTTGCTCCTAAACATTTATTTAAAAAGCGTTACACATGACAGAAATTTTCTGGCTTTAAGAAAATTACATAGGATTTATGAAAGAAAGATCAAGTATATGTTTATATACATTTGTGTGTGTATGTGTGTTTGTGTGTACTATAAAATAAAAAATTTTAAATTTATAGATATAAATTATATATATTATGTTATATGTATGTATGAATACATCACAATGAATCTCACTATTATATATACTTATAATGCACCAAAAGACATTTAAAAAGATTACTACTAAAATATTTTCAAAAGAAGAAAGCAAACATGGAAAAATAGATATAATGTGAAAATAAACAATATGGTAACACAAAATCCAAATGTATCAATTAACCCAGTACATATAAACTGAACTCATCAGTTAAATCAGACTGCATTAAAATACACTGCAGTTTTTATGCTTTTTATGAAAGACACACCTAAATTGTGAAAATACTGCAGAGCTGAAAAAGAAAAAATGTGACAATACATTATATCAGTCAGATGATAACTGACAAGAGCTAGCACAGCTATATCAATATTAGTCAAAGAAGACTTTAAGACAAATAGCATCATTAAGGACAGAGTTGCTGTACAATGATTAAATGTTAAAGTCACCAAAGCAAAATAACAATTCTAAACATGCATGCACCTCATTAAATAGATTCAAAAGATAAAAATAAAAATAGATGGGTCTCTATGAACAAATTGGCAAATCTACCATGATAGTGAAGAGATTATAGCACACTTCTTTCAATAACTTATGACTCAAGCAGCTAAAAAATGTAGCAAAAACAATTACCAACTCTGACCAAATGGAATACTTAAAAATATTTTTACTATATTCAATAGGTATATAAAAGATATCTCAACAAACTTCAAAGAACATTTAACAAGAATCATTCACATTCACCAAGAATCTAATTTGTTCTCTTAACCATAGGAAATTTAGCTGTGGCTATGGGAATAGTGGGGTCCAATGTTGAATGAACTGAAATATATTTTCTGACATGTAATCAATTGAAGGAAATAAAAATTAAAATATGTAATAGAAAAAATGTAAAAACCATATAACTTGAATATCTAAGTTTGGGAATGAAATTTTACCTACTGGGCCTTTTATTAAACTACAAGAATACTGCATAACAGAGTTTTGTACTCTGATGTTTTTAACCTAATGTTATATCACAGGTATTTTGTCATGCCATTGTTCTTATCTTTCATCTAGAACAATTCTCCAACTCCTAAGTTTCTCTTTCCTTCAGACAGAAATCAAAAACCCTCTTCTAAATATAAAGTCCTCTCAATAAGACACCTGCAGACCAACACACCCAGAAAATCAGAATTCCTTTTAGACTTGGTCTGGGTCAACCCTCTGAACAATGTATTTTAATTCCAACCACAGCCAAATGCATTTCCTTTTGTTAAGGTCTCAGTTGCAGTAAAATAAAAGATGACTTTTGTTCCTTTAGTCGCTGAAGGTTTAGAATCAAACTGCCTACAGCTTTCTCTTTTCTGGAATATAGTCAATAGTCTTTCCACCACAGAAATTCATAATTACTATTTCCTCCCAATTTGCTGATTAGCAACTAGAACCCAGAGCTTTTTCTAGAAAACTTCTTCCAGGCCTTACCTCTCTGGAATCTTTCTGCACAGCAGCTCCTTCCTTAAGTCAGAGTTTCAGAGATAAGTAGATGTCTTACACAGTAGGAATGTACATCAGATAGAGTTCTTCACTAATTAATGGTGGGACCTCATGAGAGGTTTTGATAGATTACAAGGAAAAAGTGCCATTGGCTACTCTCACATGGAAGCTTGACAGTACTTATTCAATTGGGTGCCAAGCACTGGGAAAGAGTGGGACCAATTGTTTCAGGATTGTAAAACTCCACCCAACAAAGTTCATTGCTTTCTGTTTCCTTTTTCACACAAGCCTGAACAATTTTTCTGATAACTTGAGATCATGGCCAAAGAGAGTATAGGGAAGTGAAACCCAAAAGCTCTTCTTCTATTTTGTATCTATTATGGTTTAGGTATGAGGTGTCCCCCAAATCTTCATGTAGGAGACAACACAAGATGTTCAGAGGTAAATCGATTAGATTATGACAGTTGTGACCTAATCAGTGTTTTCATCCAATGGGCCATAAATATAGGCATGTACAGTGACTGAAGGAGGTAGGTCACTGGGGGTTCACCTTTGTGAGTGAAGCTCTCTCTACTGATTAGCATGTCCAGAGCTGCTTTCCTCCTCCATGCCCTTCTAGCATGAAAATTTGCTTCATCTTGGGCCCAGAGCTGTGGAGCCATCTGAGCATGAACTGGACCTCTGAAACCATGAGCCAAATAAACTTTTTCTCCTCTATTTTGTTCTTGTCAGATCTTTTGGTCATGCAATTAAAAAAAAAAAAAAAACTAAAACAGTATCCATCCCATATTTCAAAGGAGTTGGGCATTTAGAGTAGTGGAAAAATGAGAACGCAGTGGTCCCCTTACCTGTAACCTTGCTCTCCTGGTTTCAGTCACCTTCAGTAAACCATTATCTTATATCTACCCCAGAAGATAGGCAAGTACAGTACAATTAGAAATTCTGAGAAAGAGATCCCACTCACATAACCCTGATTACAATATACTGTTATGATTACTCTATTTTATTACTAGCTATTGTTTTAGTTAGCTTTGCAGCACTGTGACCAAAATGCCTGACGAGAACAACTTAAAAGAGGAAAAGTTTATTTGCTGCTCATGGTTTCAGAGGTCTGAGTCCATAGATGGCTGAGTTCATTGCTCTGGGCCCAGATGAGACAGAACATCATGGCAGAAGGGTATGGCAGAGGAAAGTTGCTCATCTCATGGCAGCCAGGAAGAAGAGAGAGAGAGAAGTGAAAAGGGGTCACAGGGAAGATGCGTCCTTCCAGGGCACATCCTCTGTGACCTACGTTCTCCAGTCACACTCCACCTGCCTAGTTACCACCTAGTTCATTCAAAGTAGGATGGACTAATCAGGTTACAGTTCTCACAAATCCTATTATTTCACCTCTGAATATTCCTGTATCAACACAGGAGCTTCTGGGGGACACCTCATAACCAAATCATAACAGGTATTATGGTTAATTTTTTACTGTGCCTAATTTATCAATTAAACTTTATCTATCTGTGCAAATAAAGGAAAATATATAGTATATGTAGGGGTCAGTATTATGTGCACTTTTAGGCATACTCTCAGGGGTCTTAGCAAATATCCTGTGGATAAGGGAGAATAACAATGGTGTAATGGGAACTCAAGTTAAAGCTAAGAAAACATCCCAAACAGATGGGCAGTATGAAAGACTATGCTGAGTGCAAGTATCAGTCAGTAGAATAGAAAATTACATGAGCATAAACGGAGGAGGGAAATTGAGGCTGGAAGAAGACAACAGCCTGGGTTAATAGAACCGCTATAGCCTTGGGTTTAGTAGGAAAGGGTCCAATAAAGTGACCAGTTCTGCTGAGAAGGCCTGAACACCTCAAGTCTTCCAGACTCAGAGGTATTAGCCAAGTGCAGTGGCACACACCTGGCAGCTTGGAAGGCTGAAGCAGGAGGATTTTGAGTTCAAAGCCAGCCTCAGCAACTTAGCAAAACCCTAAGCAACTCAGTGAGACCCTGGCTCTAAATAAAATATAAAAGAGGGCTGGGGATGTGGCTCAGTGGCCAAGTGTCCCTGAGTTCAATCTCCAGTACCAAATTAAAAAAAAAAAAAAAAAGGTATTAGGTACTTTTATGAAACTGTAAAAAGTTCCCTGGATGCTACAGGGAGAAACTTTAAAAAGGAAGAAGTATGGAATGTTCTTTAGAAGCTGCAGAAAGAGAAAGAGATAGATGAATAAAGAAAATAGAAATTGGATTTGACTTTCAAGTTGTTTTTTTTTTTTTGTGCCTTTCATGAGAGTTGTTTCAGGAATAAATTAGAATTAATGAGCAAGTGGCCAGAAAATGGCAATAGCTTGCGTAGACTGTAGTTAACAGAAATTTAGCTGTCAAGGGAAGAACACAGGTAGGCCAACACATCTTGGGAGGCTGAGTGGGTGGCAGAAAAAGAAGTTACTTTTTAAATGAAAGTGACAGAAATGCATGTTTGTGTGTGCATGAACACATCAGAGAGAGTGCATGCACTAGGTTGAAGAGTCGCCAGAAATTCCAGAAAGCGTGAAGGCAAGAGAAGATTAGATGAAAATCCAGGAGGCATCCAGAAAGGATGAGGTTGAAAGAAAAAATGAAAATAACCTTAGGGAAAAGAAGAAACACCCAAGGCAGAAGAGGTAGAAATACAGGAAATATAATACGTCGAGTTCAATAAACACAGTTTGTACAGATAACATCTGTTTCTAAAACTGAGAACCATTAGGCTATCTGGTCAGTTATAGTTTTTGCAGGTGGACCCTATAAAATAAAGTGATTAGTGATCTCCTTCCCTAAAAATCTATGGATCGTTCTTTGTACAAGGAAAAA
The DNA here is from genome assembly GCA_020662805.1 of Glaucomys volans. Classification (NCBI taxonomy): domain Eukaryota; kingdom Metazoa; phylum Chordata; class Mammalia; order Rodentia; family Sciuridae; genus Glaucomys; species Glaucomys volans. The sequence continues at coordinate 92,381 of JAJEJO010046386.1, read as the reverse complement.
TATGTAGGATATAGATGGTTGAGAGCAACCATTCAGACTCAGACCCCCTGAAATAAAACAGCTCAGAAGAAGGAAAACAAACTGAGGTTATGTTCATCTTTCTAGACTTCCAGATCAGAATGACATTTTCAGCACAGGTTTGAATTCCATATGGACACCCTCCCCCCACCTCATCCAATGTCTTTCTTCATTTTATTCCAAACTTTCTTATTATGAAAAATTTCAAACTGAAATTTGAAGACATAATGAACATGCATACATCCTTCCCTTAGATTAAAAAGTGAACACCTTGCTTTAATTGCAAATATTATGTGTGTTTGTGTCTCTGTATAAATTTATTTCTGAACCATTTGAAACTAGGTTAGATATCATGGCATTTAACACAGAGTTATGTCAGCCTACATTTCCTAAACTAAGAACGATCAGTTTAGCTTTGATACCTTTGTCATATCCAGAAATATCAAAAATACCCTGATATCATCCAATATCCAGGCTACACATCCCAAATTAAGCAACAAATCCTTTCCTAGTTGGCTCTTCCAAACTAGAATCCAATCAAGGATCATGCATTGCATTTAATTGCTTTGCATCTTCTGTTAATTTTTAATACAACAGAACAAACCACATGTTGCTCTTTGGCTCCCATTACATGGGCATTATAGAGTCTTGAATAGCAGCCTTAAGAAAAAAAACAAAAAACACATTCCTGACTTACTCTTTCTCAAGGTATTATTTAACATGTACCTGTGTCTCTTGTATATTGGGAATCTGAATTAAGATCTTTCATTTGGCCAGGTGTGGTGGTGCACTCCTGTAATCCCAGAGGCTTGGAAGGCTGAGGCAGGAGGATCGTGAGTTCAAAGCTGGCCTCAGCAAATTAGCAAGGCCCGAAGCAATTCAGTGAGACCCTATTACTAAATAAAATACAAAATAGGGAAGGGGATGTGGCTCAGTGGTTAAGCATCCCTGAGTTTAGTCCCTAGTACCAAAATAAAAAATCTCTTTTGTGTTGTGATACTGGGGATTGAATCCAGAAGTATTCTACCACTAAGCTACATCTCCAGACTTTTAAGTTTTTAATTTTGATTAAGACAGGGTCTCACTAAGTTGCCCAGGCTGGCCTTGAACTTGGCATCCTTCCACCTCAGCTTCCCAAGTGGCGGAGTTTACAGGTGTGTGCCACCATGCCCAGCTGAACCAAGGTCTTGATTAAACACAGATGAAACATCTTAGGTAGGGGAGATCAAAGGTGGTTCTGTTCTTTCACAGGGCACTACTCAGCAAGCATGCAACGCCAAACCATCCACTGTCACTTTGGCATGACTTGACGACAGTTCTCTATATCAAAGGACACTTCACTCTTGGCAAAGAGCAAATAATCTGCAGGGCGATAGGCCTCCTCCAAACATTATATTTCATAACAACCTTTCATCTAATGATTCCAAAATTCATTGGAATTATAATTCTTACTGCAATGATTTATTTCAGGTTGACAAAATGTCAATTCCTATGGGTATTATTCCTTTCTGTAGGGAATCAAAACTTAATAACTACAGGTGTGCTTGCAAACAAGACACCTTGTAGTCCTTGGTGGAATCTGCCTGCAAACAGGATTTTCTACCAAGAGAGAAATCAGGAGTTTTAACTACAGATGCAGTTACAAACTAGGGACTTTGTAGTCCTTGGTGGGAATTGCCTGCAAACAGGATTTTCTGCCAAGAGGTTAGAGACAGATAGAGGGAACATTGCTTGCAAACAAGAATGTTTCTCTGGCCCTGAGAAAGGACAGAGCTCAAAATGTTTGAATCTAGGTTAGATTAAGAAACAGTTCAAGGATTGTTTATCTGGCTGTTGCGCATTGGCCCTAGCCATTGCTGTTGGTGATTTGCCTGCTTTGCCTGGGAATTCATTGTTGTTGGCTTTTTGCCTTCTTTGTCTGTAGGGGTGTAAAAGGCTAAAATCATATGTAACAGGGAGGAAGGATATAGAAGGAAGGATAGAAGGATGAAGGAGGAGAAGGATAAAGAAAGATAGGAGGATATACGAGAATGATATAGAAGGACAAAGAAGAATGGAGAATAAAGAATCATTGCATGCTGACCTGTGTCGGAGATCCCTCCCCTCCCTTTCACCCCTTCCATTATATTTCACTACACCTTTCACATTCATTAGCTGGCAATCTTCTGCAATAACAACAGTCCTTTCTTTAAATGACAACATGTAGTAGGCATGATGGTGCACTCTTATAATCCCAGTAACTCAGGAGACGGAGGCAGGAGGATGGCAAGTTCAAGGCCAACCTAGGTCACCCTATCTCAAAATAAAAAATTAAGGGGCTGGGGATGTAACTCAGTAGTAAAGTGTCTCTGAGTTCAATCCCCAGCACCACACACACACACAAAAAAAAGACACTGTAGAAATGATAAATGTTTGAGGAGATGGAAATGTTAATTACCCTGCTATGATCATTACACATTACATACATGTATCAAATTATTGTACTGCATTCCCTAGATATATGCAGACATTATGTGTTGTTTAAATTTTTTAAATGGGAAAATAAAGCAATGTGGTAGTTATTTGGAGTATTCGCGCATACTCTGTTCTGATTTGTTTTGTTTTGTTCTAAGTATATGATGAGTGAATTAGTCAGTTTTTTCTTCAGCGACAATAATCCAAAATCTTAGTGGCTAATAACAACAAACATTTCTTGCTCACAGGTCTTTGATTTTGATGGCTCAGTTGATGGGCTCGGTCTGCATCAGACACTGCATGTCTCTCAAACCACAACTCTGAAAAAAGAAGCAATGGCTCCCAGGAGTTTGCTGTTCTCTTACTGGGTAGCAGAGAGTGCAAAAGAGAGAGTGAAAGAATGGAATGTTTGCTAAAACCTCTGCTTGGGGCCTGTATGCTGACACTTCCACCCACACTGCCTTGGACAACACATATCACAAAATCAGTAAAGTACTTTACCCCTGGGCAAGAGCAGAAGAGAAAGCTATTTCCTAACTTTTGGCAGGGTGACAAAACTTGCTTGTGAAACTTGAGCAGACTTGTGGTATGTTTTCTAGAACCTTCCTTTTCCCCTGCCATAGTGACCAACAGCATTCTACTTTATTCTCTTGTCACTTTGCATCCCTAAGTGAGGAAGATGTGGGTCAGAAAATCTGCCAAGCTGGCTGCAGTGGTGGACACCTGTAATCCCAGTAACTCCAGAGACCAAAGCAGGAGGATCCCAAGTTCAAAGCCAGACTGGGCAACTTAGTGAGAGCCCTGTCTCAAAGTAAAAAATAAAAGAGCTAGAGATGTGGCTCAGTGGTAGAACACCCCTGTGTTCAATTCCTGGTACAAAAAGTTAAAAAAACAAAGGGGGGGGGAGGGAGGAAGGAAACAAGGAAGGAAGGAAAGGAAGGAAGGAGGGAAGGAAGGAAAGGAGGGAGGGAGGGAGGAAGGAAGGAAGGAAAGGAAGGAAGGAGGGAAGGAAAGAAAGGAGGGAGGGAGGGAGGGAGGGAAGAAGGAAGGAAGGAAGGAAGGAAGGAAGGAAGGAAGGAAAGGAAGGAAAGAAAATATGCCACCAAAAAATGGTACCACCTTTAAATGCCTGAGGGCATTTCATTCAGGCAAAAGTTAAAGGAAAGGAAATGCATGTACCTCACAACAACAAAACAAAACAAGCAAACAAAAACCCAGAAAGGACAGATAACATATCCAGCAGTTTTAATCCCTCTGTAAAGTGTATATGGTAGATCCTGTGCCTATTTTCACTTTACAAGTGGAGAAACTGAGGCAGAGAAAAGTTTTGTAACTTACCCAAAGTCTTTAGAGACAATGTCAGAGTTAGGATTCAAACTCCGAGATTCTCAGCCAGAATCCATGACATCATAGGAAGCTCTTTCCCAAAAGCCAGGATTTTGGCTGTGGAAAGTTAAAGAATTATGTAAGACAAGTGAGACAAGATTCTATATTGCCTACAGAAACTATTGAGGGAGTCCCCAAACCAGCTGAGTGTGCAATAATTTCTTGTTAGGAAACCACATTCTTTCCCAACACCATATTTCAAATAATACATGGTGGTGAATGAACAAACTCTGTGGATCATATTGTTAGCATATCTGTGAACACAATCTACAGAAATGGGAAAATTATGAGATCTCAGACATCCATTCAGTATGCTTTTGTAAGCACTTACAATTTTTGTTGCTGATGTCTAGGTTTTTGCTTGCTTACTTATTTTAGATATTTAACTTACTTTATCTTTCCTTCAATTCCAGGGCTCTCAGTTTTTCCTCCTATCCAAGCATCTCAACCAGCCCTACAGCTTGGTTTTAGGTAGAAACAACTCTCTCAGCTCCCTCTGCCAATTTTCTAAACCAGGTAATGACTGCAGGGTGCTCTGCTAACAAAGTCCACATTTCAAGGGCACTCTGCCAACTGGAGAGTAAGAAATGAAAACGAAACAAATTTCGTGGAAGTGAAGTATTGAGAAAACTCTTTTCTTGGCTCTCAATTTAAAAATCATGCCATTAAAACTTACGGTTTTTAGTGTTTATACCTTTTTTATATCCAGCACAGAAGTTTAAGCCAAGTACCTTCAAACATCTGTCCTGGACTTTTGCCAGGCTCTTGAGGTACTACCATGCAGTCAAGTGAAGCAGGGAAAATATAATGATATAATTGTCATTATTCCTCTATTTTCTTTGCTTTTTGTTGATTTCATTATTCATTTGAAGATGTGATCTGAAAGAGAATAGAAAGAATGTGGGGAGAGAGGATAAAGGATAAGTGTGACACCTCAAGAAAAAAGGCTAGCAGATCAGAGTTGGTAGGGAACAGAAACATCCAGAAGAAAATCTGCAAACATTAGTCACAGTATTAACTCCAGGGACACTCATTGCCGTTCCAGATAATTCAAAAATCCTAGTGGCAAAACACTAAAGCATAAAATAAATTTTGTTCACATACCAGTCAGATGTGTTTCTGGTCTGGTGACATCACTCCAAGCAGTGATTCAATGCAATTTCCTTCCACTCATATGGCCCTTCTATCTTCAAGATTTGGTTGCCAGCATTAGTACTGGCATCAATATCCAGAAAGTCAACGAGAAAAAAGAAAGTCAAGAATGCACATTCCACATTTGCTTTGTGACCAGCATGGTCCATAGGAGACACACACCACATCCACCATGCCAGGTGTCCAGTCCCAACTTCAGACTGGGGAGGCTGGAACAAGAGGTTGTTTCCTGAAAGAGAAACATGTCTTGTTGTGTAAAGTTAGCTATCTAAACACAAGAGCTCTAAGAGAATTAGTCAGGATACTATCCTGAGAGCTGCTTGTTTTGGGGTAAAAAAAAAATGGCACTGGGAAAGAATTCAAAGGTAAAAATTCAGAGGCTGCCATCTCTTGGATCTGTGCAAAACAGACCAGCCTAAGTCAAAACCATGAAGTCATTTACTTGCTCCCCTCACCCGTCCTCAAGGTCACCCGAATTCCTCAAGCCCTGTATTGGATGGCGATTCTGCTCCATTGTCTCAAGACATTCCTAGGAACCAAGCTAGTAAAGAGCTAGGATGTCCACAGCTGAGTTGAGCCCTGTCTTCAATAACATCTGCATGTTTGTGTTCCTTATTCAATTAACTGAGTAAAAACTTTGGACCCCTTGAAAATGGCTTAGTCATTTTATCACAGTCCAATTTAAAAGAAATTTGACAGGCAGCTGACCCTTTGGGCATTCCTCAGATCATAGCAAATAGGTAGCTGCCTGCTACGCACAAGTGAAGTCAACCCACCAGGAAATACTGCCACAAATAAAGTCTCCGTCATTGTCACAGTTATTCATAGCTTACAAAGCCCCTTAATATCCACTTACAAATAAAAACACCATTAGGAAATAGGAATAGTATACCATCCGTATTTTCCTTGTGAGGAAACTGAGACTTGAATAGTTAAATTACTTTCCTGAAAGCACAAGTCTAATAAAGAAGAGGCTAGAAACTGAAGCCAAGATGCATTGACTTCTCATCCAGTCCTCTCTCCTAATTCTGGGGGAAATGGGTCCTTTCTTGTGATACCTAATATTTTTTAACCCATATGTTCCATTGTCCCATTTATGGAACACCTAAAAATCTTGAATTAAGCAACAAATATACCACTTATCGGTAACTTTGAAATAAATAGATAAGATTTTTTTTCTTTTTTTTTGGTACTGGGGATTGAACCCAGGGACATTCCACCACTGAGCCATACCCCCAGCCCTATTTTGTATTTTATTTAGAGACTGGGTCTCACTGAGTTGCTTAGGGCCTCGCTAAGTTGCTGAGGCTGGCTTTGAACTCGCGATCCTCCTGCCTTAGCCTCCCAAGTGCTGGGATTACAGGCATGTGCCACCGTGCCCGGCTAGATAAGATTTTTAGAGTTCTCCGCTTTTGAGAAAAGCAATAAGTGAAAGATTAGTGAAAATATGTATGATAATATTAATGATAATATAGAATTATGTTAGTGGTCAAATTTATGATAATACATGATTATAAATTTTACAATGAACTCTAAATTATCATTTCCAATCTATTTCAATGCACCTGTGACGATTCATTGAAATATTCACAGAATTGAAAACTTGGGACTTACTGGATGAAGAAATGTAGAAGCTTCTGTTTTTCAAATATCTTCAAGCTTGGGACTGGGGATGTAGCTCAGTTGGTAGAGTGCCTGCCTCGCAAGCACATGGCCCTGGATTCAGTCCCCAGCACCGCTATCTTCAAGCTAAAAAGTAGCCTGGTTATCTGTGCTCTAACCTGGTTTCATGTTTGAGATTCTTTTCCTTCTTTTCCCTTTGAGGTCTATTACCTCCCAGTCCATGTTCAGATTTTCCTCTTTCACCTTCTTGCCTGTTTCCTGAAGATTGGTTATCTGGAGGGAAAAAAGATCACAGTTTGATTGAAGTTGGCATGGCTGATACGATTGCATGTACTTCCCAGCCCACAGGAAGCTTCCTACAGCCATTGCTGCTGTCCTTGACAACCCACCACGACCAAACTGCAAAAAGGTAGTTCTCACCCTTACCCCCCTTTTATTTTCAATCATGAAAACTGATGGAACAAGCACTAAGCCACAGCATTGGAAGGTGACAGGAAGGCAAGTGAAGGTCTATGACCTGCCATGTGAGCTTAAAGAGGACAGTCCTTAGGAGTCAAAAGATGGGAGCAAATTCCCTCTCAAAACCCATTTGAATCTGCTCTGCTACACAGCAGGGCTGGGGAGTATTTGCCACTAGCTTTCCGCTTTGGAGGAAAGCTAACTTGTTTTCTCCATTTTCACAGATTCTTTGTTCAAGACACTCTGCAGATCTCGGCCCCTATCAAATCTGCCTCTTTCTTCTGTCCCTAGTTCCTCCCAACAATCTTCTCATAGTCTCTGTCCTTCCTATCCTTTTCTTAGCTCATTTTGTCCTCCAGAAATTCTTTCCTAATTATTCATGCTTGCTCATTGCTTCCTCTCAAAACTTACCATATTAAGGGTTTTTTTTTCCTGTAAAATCAAGGATGAGATTATGGAACTGGAAACGACACGCCAAATCTAGCCTGTGGCCTCGTTCTGCAAGGATCTGAGCTGAGAATGGTTCTTACATTTTTAAAGGATTGCAAATCAAACAAAGAATAATAGTCTGCAGAGAAAGAGGGCCCAGCAAGCGTGTAGGTCCTTTATGGAAAAAAGTTTGCCAGCCCCTCTTGTAGCTATGACCCTACCTCTGGTTTCTTATGACCATCTTCAGTAATCTTCATTATTCTTTGAAAATTTCACCCCAGCTTTCTAATTTAAAGGATAGAACAGGATTGCAACCCATTGCAAAGAAGAACTGGAGCCTAAGGCCTCTAAAGATGTTTCCTCACATGGCATAACATCACCAGAAAGTTAGCAATTTCCTTTTGTTCCAGTTTGCTCTTTGAGGGTAAAGTATTGGGGGCCACAAAGAACAACTCCTCAAACCATGGCCTTTACATACTTCGTGTATAGTGTTCCACTGACAGCCAGCACACCTATCTCCTCCTTACAGGGGAAAATGGAGTCAGGTTAGGTGCTGATGGCATGTGAAATTGCAAGAAGGTGTGCAGGAGAAAGGTCTTCCGGATGCATTTTAGGTGATGGCAATGGATCCTCCCAAGCCACACCAAGTTAGAAAATGGATTTATTGTTTTTCCCACATTGGAACACCACCTTCTCTCTGCTTCTGACTCCCCTGTTAGCGGGGTGAGGTGTGACTGGAGAGGTAAACAGCCTGGGAGGCAGTGATAGCAGTCTCCCCAGGGAGCAGGGTATTGGCATGCTGGTTGTGCCTTCAAGCCTGATTGCGTCTCAGGGACAAATATTAGAGCCAGAGTATGCGGTGAGTTGGTAACAGCATACACTGTGAAAGCCTCCACTAAAAACCCTGACCATTATGAGAGGAAATATGCTCTCTGCCAGCAAAACAGGTGAAAGCAAAGTAACAGATAAACAATATACTGGAGCAAGCTTTATGGCCAAGACCCATCTAATTGCAGATGCATACTCGGTACAGAATAATAACACTCACGCTTAACCAGAGGCTGTGAGTAGATATAGGAGACATATAAAACCAATAGTAGCATCAAGGGGGAAGACCTTTGTAGGCCAACAACAGTGTTCCTACTAGGATGTAAGAAATCCACATAGTGACTTTTATTGTTTAACAAACATTTATTAAAACTATGTGACCCATAAGGTAATGGGGAATGAGATTGATCATATTGTTATTTACTTGTATTAATTTGGCATAATGAATTGCATTATTAGGTGTCATTATAGTGCACCTATAAAAAAGAATAAAAAGGAAAAGTGGAAAAAATATAAGGGAATTGTTATTTTCCAAAAGCTCAGACAGAATAAAAACCTGGTTTGGGATCACACAGTTATATGTGACATTACAAAGAACAGAGGGGTCAGGGAGCAATCCACAGAGAAAGCACCGATGGAATCAGATGGGCATGGCTTTGGTTCTCAAATCTGTCACCCAGAAACTGTGTCACTCACCTCTCTGAACCTCAGTTGGTTCGTTTCTAATGCTGGAATAATATCTACTTTTCCAGGGTCTTGTGAGCATTAGAGACTCATTTTCTAATGGGAATGGATCATGGCTGACCCTCTAGAGGGAAAGAGGAGAAAAAGAAAGGTGTGGAGATCTCTTATTTTGGGAAACAGAAGAGCAAGACCAACCTCAGTGTCAAGACACCAGAATTTCAGGCAGAATTACATCTTTATTTCCACATCCTTTGGGACAAAAGAGTAGAAAACATGCAGCTCTCATAATCAGTCCTACTGTGACTATGGGAATCCCTGATCACAGAAAGCACTTCAACTCTGGGGCTAAGAATTTTGCAAGTGAACCCTGCCCCTCCATTGCTTGATGGGCATTCCAGACCCACAAAATAAGAAATGGGTGGCAAGGAAGGGCCCCTTCTTTTCTGCCTCTAATTTTGAATTTTCTGTTTTTTGACATTATCAGTTTCCTTGAAGCTTCCTGAACACATTCATGTGACAAAAAATATTTCCATCTGAAAATGAGAGTCAGGGAAAGAGGAAAGAAAACAGAGGAAAATGCACTAACAAAATTTCACTGCCTATCTCTCTCTACAGGAGCTACTAGGGAGCAGCTCTCCCTCCAGTCTGTGAAGTATCTGGTTTTATCAGTAATGGAAATAAAACCTGAAATTGGCAGAATCACTTTGGAAAGCAATAAAACATCCCTGGTGAAGCAGAGCAGGAGTATAATCTATGACTCAGCAACCCTATTCCCAGGTATATGACCTGAAATAATTTGCTCTAGGAGATACAAATACATTCCAACAGCATTGTTCATAATAGAAAAAATGCCTGAAAACAAACCAGTGGTCAACCAAAGGCAGAATGCATTAATAAATCGTGGAAAACTCTTACCTTGGATCACTATACATCAATGAACATAAACTGCAGCGCACCTAAGAACTCACCTAAGTCTTAAAAATGTAATGGTGAAGGGAGCAGAATCAACTCATGCAAGAACATATTTCCCTTCATTTAAATTTAAAGGGGGGAGGATAACAAGTTCACAGGCCAGACTGGACAATTTAGTGACATACTCTCTCACAATAAACCAGAAAAGAGGCTGGGAGTATAGCTCAATGTTAGAGCACCCCTGAGTTCAACCCCCAGTACCACAAAAGATAAAATAAAAAGCAAAAGGAAGTGGCATATTTGGGATAGGTATAGGTAAGACAAAACTATGAAGGAAGCTAAGGGAATGACTAGTTAACCCTGGGGACTAAGAAGCACGTGCCATTGAGGAGCTTCCCCCAGGAGTCTTAAAAGGAATGGAAAATGTTCTCATTTTAAGCTGGTCGTAGGACCTTGAGTGCTCATTTTGTGGTTGTAATTATATTTTTAAACTGTTCATATGCATTATATACACCCCTGGGTCTTTATAATTTATTTCACAATTGAAAAAAATGTAAAGCAAATGTGCATGGAGCCCCTTGGTTAGCATCTGCTCTGACTCCCCCTGAGTCAAGTAACATCACGAGGGTCGACCTCAACGAATGCTGTGATCTGAATGTTTATGCCTTCCTGGAATTCATATGTTGAAATGCTAACCCACAAATTGGTGGTGTTTGGAGACAGGCGATTTGGGGAGGTATTTGCAGTAATGAAAATACAAAATTGATAGAATCATTTTGGAAAGCAACAAAGCATACCCTTGTAAAGCTGAGCAGAACTGTAACTCATGACACAGTAGCTCCATTTTCTGTTGGGATTGCTAGTGGGACCAGGGCTCCTATGAAAGAGAGAGTAAAGAGTTGTTCCCACTTCTGCTATCTGAAGATAGAGCCAGAACATGCCATCTATGAGCCAGGAAGTGAGACCTCACTGGACACTAAACTGAGACCTTGGATGTCCAAGCCTCCAGAACCATGAGGAACAAATATCTGTTGTTCATAAGCCAACAGTCTATAGTATTTTGTGTACTGCAGCCAAAATAGACTAAGACAACTAGTAACATAAATTTCATTCAAAGTTTTTTTGTTTTTTTTTTTTTTTTGGTACTGGGAATTGAACCCAGGGACACTCCACCACTGAGCCACATTCCCTGCCCTATTTTGTATTTTATTTAGAGACAGGGTCTCACTGAGTTGCTTAGGGCCTCGCTAAGTTGCTGAGGCTGGCTTTGAACTCGCAATCCTCCTGCCTCAGCCTCCCAAGTACTGGGATTACAGGAGTGCACCACCGCGCCCGACTCATTCAAAGTTTTTTGAAAATGGAAATGAGTGTTTTATATTGAAACACAGGGCAAACCTTAAATTTTTCCATTAGTCACTACATCCTTCCTTTCTTTCTATACTGCTTTAAAAAATACTCTGTTTCTCACATATCCATCTCTCCCAAAGCCTCTTAAAGGCCCCTCTATAAACAAGAATCATCATTTCCCATCTGACATCCTCAACTGTTCTGACCAGCTCTTGTCCTAAAAGCATGGTTTAGGAAATGTATTGCCACAGAAGGATGAAGCATTTTGAACCTCATCAAAATCTACTGACTACCAGAACAAACTAATTTCAGAAAGGGAAAAGCACAGAATAGAAATCCATCCATTCCAAACAGGAGTAAAGAATTCAAGGAGGACTCACAGAAACATAGGTACTGACTACCTTAGTAATAAGAAAACTAGTTCCATTGTCATCAGAAGAGGAGTAGATCCCGTAACTTGTTCACCCACTCTAAGTTAATGATTCCACCTTGTATTTCAGTGAGAATATAGAAGGCCCTGCATATGAAGCCCCATAGCTTCTTACCTGTAATCTAACCTCCTTGTACCCACTCAAATTTTGCTTCCTCCCTCTGTGAAAGACGGAAAGGGAAACTTTCCCACCAAAAAAAGCTCATCCTCCCCCTCTGGATCTGGATTTCACCTTTTCTTAAAATTCTAGAGGACTTCAGCTCTTACATCATCCCTTTCCTGAATTATCTTTGTGAGCCACAGCTTAATCTGCTATTTCCATGAAGAAATAACAACAGCAACAATCCTTCACTGACTCACAGTGCTGCAAAACCAGGAGCCCATTTCTCCATTCTCATTTGTAAGCACCGTTCTTGGAAGGTTACTACACACATCCTGTGTCTACTTCCTGTACTCTGACCCTCATCATACCGTAATCTGACTGCACACCCCACCGCCTCCTGGAACTGCTTGCCAGAGCACCTACTGACTTCCATGCCATGTAAAGTTCTCTGTCTTCATCTTCCTAAACCTTTGAACAACAGCACTCTCTCTTACTTAGAACCTTCTCTTTTGCTTCCCAAAGCTCCCTCCTACTGGATGATTCTCTGCAGTTTTCTTTAATTGCTCCTTCTCCTTCACCTAGATGCCAAATATCAGATACCCAAAGAGGTGGCTCTGAGCCCTCCTCTCTACATTCTTTGCCTAAATAATCCATCAATCCCAGAGATTTATGCATAATCTTTGGAGACCTCTTTTATTTATATTTGAAGCCTCTGAGTTGAACTTGAAATGAATATCCAACTGTCCATCTGGAACCTTATCTTCAATAACTTATACACATCCTGAACACAAATGGACTTCTGAATTTTTTTTCAAGCCTGTTTTTTTATCCTCCCTCTTCAAAACTTCTCCAGATCAGTTATGGGGAATTCATTACTTCAGTGAAACATTCATGATTCTATCCTTCTCTTCACTACCCATATCCAAATCATTAATGAATCTGATCAATACGTATCTTTAAAACATATCTCCAAACCACATTCTTCTATCTTCATTGCTATTTAATTATTCCAAGACCGTGGTATTCCTGTAATGCCTCCTTACTATTCTCCCAGGTCTTCTCTTCCAAGGTCCTGACTATGGGGCAATTGCCTTTGCATATCTCCCTCCTGCCTCTCCAGTCTCCTCTCGTTCCCATCATCCCCAGCTCACCTACTCCACCCATACCTAACTCAAGATTTTGGTGCTTCTGTTGCCTCTTGTGTAATATTCACTTGCTTATTTCCCTCCCATATCACCAGTCAAAAGAAACTTTTTGTCTATCCCACCCAAAGCTGTCTCCACTGCAGTCGCCTCTGATCAGTCCATAACAAGCCACTTGCAACCACTTCATTTATTCATTTATTTATTCTACTGCTCTCCCTTTCATCCTGTCTCTCCTATTAGAACATGTGCCTCAAGAGAGTCAAGACTTTGAATCATGATGTCCTCATTTCTTGGGATAGTGCCTGGAATAAAACAGCTGCTAGATATGGTGATAGGAGGAAGATGATAACAAATTTGTCATAAACTTGCAATAAAATAACGATTTTCTTATAAATGAATTTGTCACCTCTTCTGTGCCATCCACTATGTTATGAGACAGAAATAATGTCAAGTAAACACAGAGTGGGTGAGTGCCATGGCAGAGGGCCACAGAGGATCTCATGGGTGGAATGGTGGATTCCTGATCTAGATGGGGTGGGGGGACTAAGTCAAGAAGGGCTACCCAGAGGAGCTTATGTCGCACAGGAAGTTTGAAGTCACTAATGAGGAAATACAGGAAGAGCACTCCAAGCAGAGTGAAAAAATAGTGTGCAAATCCAAGAAGTTGTAATGTGCAAATCTAAGAAGACCTCATCCTCGAGACTGCCCTCTACCTAACTCCTCCAACGAGAAGTGTTTAAACCAACGCTCCATTTGCTGCTCTATTCACACTTTTCATTCCTTAACCAAAGCTAGATAGACATGCCACACCTCCAAACATCACCTCATCCCCACCCTCTACCTCCAAAAGTACTGTCTATTTATCTGGAGCACATCTACATTACAAAACATATGAAATCCACATTTACGATATATCTATTTTAAGCAGCATTCTTTCCAGGTGCTGTTAAAAGTTGCTCTATCAGTCCTGGCATGGTGGTGCATGCCTGTAATCCCTGCAACTCAGAAGAGTGGGGCAGGAGGATCACAAGTTTGAGGCCATCCTCAGCAGGCCTTTAGTGAGGCTCTAAGCAACTTAAAGAGATTCTGTCTCAAAATAAAAAACAAAAATGGTGGTCAAGCACCCCTGGGTTCACTCCCCAGTATTACAAGAAATAAATAAATAAACAGAAAAAAGTGAGGAAGACCTTCAGAAATAATGTGGTTTACCCCTTCATTTTATAATTGAGACAATATTAATATGTCAAGACCATATGTGTAACTGAAATGCATATGATGGTTACCATTTGGTTTCAATTTGACTCACAAACAAGGTGCCCAGGTCATACATTGTCTATGGGTGTGTCTATGAGGGTATTTCAGGATGAGAAAGACATTTCAATCAGTAGATTGAGTCAAGCACATTGCCTTCTTCAGTCTGCTGGAAGCTGAATGGAAAAGGGACTAAAAAACAAAGAATTCTTTCTCTCTGCCTGACTGCCTTTAAGGTCAGACAGTGGTCTGCTCTCATCTTCGACTCAGATTTGGGCTAGAACTTATACCATCTGCTCTTCTAGTTCTCAAGGCTTCAGGCTCAGACCAGAACTATACCACCAGCTTTCTCGGATCTGGACTTGTTACCTTCCATAATCACTTAAGCCAGTTCCTTATAATAAATCATAAATCTCTCTCACATATATATTATATATATGTATGCATATATTATAGTGTGTGTGCATAATAAATCATAAATCTCCCATATATGCACACAGAAAGAGAGAGAGAGAGAGAGAGAGAGAGAGAGAGAGAGAGCAGCTTTCTCCATCCCAGGTCCTGCCATTTTTCTGAGTGCCTCACAAGGCTGACCTGTCCGTAATCCAGCTTTCTCTTTTCTTCAACTCTTCCAACTCCAGTAAACTTCCTTTTGTCTCTACTGTAATCACTAATCCAGATTTTTTTCTTTGTGTAAAATAATACAATCAAATATTCCATACTTAGTAGCCTTGTGTCATTGCAGCTAGCCCACTAAATCACTCCCGCTGTTTGCCTGCTACTCAGCCTATGCCTTAGTCCTCCTGGCTCGACTTTCATGGTCACTTAGCTTCACTTCTGTGGCTTTCCATAGAAAAAGTCTTAAACCCCTCTGCCTTTGTCCTTCCCTCCCATTCACACTTCCTCTTCCAGGGCCCCAAGCCCTTCAACCTTCAGCTTTCTCTGTTTGTACCCAAGCTGCTAATCGCTGTACAGAAAATCACTCAACTGTAAATTCATGATTACAGTCTTCATCTGGTTTCTCCACATTAGTCCACAAACTGTTTCCTAGTCAGCTGACTCTCCAAATTTCAACAGTGATTACTTCAAGATTTCTTCATTTCCTTCATACGTTCGATCCCTCTACATCTGGGCTCACTCTGAGAAAACTACTCAAATTCTGACTTCAAAAAACATAGACTCCACTAGACAGAAACCTCCCTAGTCCCCTAACTACAGTGGGTTGAACAGTGGGCCCCAACCAAGTTCAACTCCTTGAAAGCTGGAAAAAGCTTGGAAAAAGTATCTTTGCAAATGTGATTTTCTCAAAGAGCTAAAGATGAGACTTGTGGATTTAAGGTGGGCCTAAAATTGAATGGCAGGTGTCCTTATAAAAGAAAGGCAGAAGGAGATCTGAGAAACAGAACAGATATGTGAAAAAGTACACAAAGAAGGTTTGCCGTCCCAAACCAAGGAACCTGTTCAGAGAGAATGAGACCCTACTTACACCTTGATCTTCATTTTGGATTTCTGTACTCAAAATCTCTGAGAAAATATATTTCTGTTATTTTTTTCAGGGGAAACTACCAGGGATTGAACTCAGGGGCACTCAACCACTGAGCCACATCCCCAGCCCTATTTTGTATTTTATTTAGAAACAGGGTCTCACTGAGTTGCTTGGCGCTTCATGGTTGCTGAAGCTGGCTTTGAACTCGCGATCCTCCTGCTTCAGCCTCCAGAGCTGCTGGGATTACAGGCATGTGCCACTGAGCCCGACTCATTTCTGTTATTTTTGAACCACAATTTATTATGACATTCCTAGGAAGTTAATAAAACTAGCCAAGCTGGTACTCATCTATATCCATACCTGCCCTATCCACCTTCTAACAGCCACAGTAGCAAAAGGGAATACCTCCAATTTCAGTCTCCAATCCCATAGTAAGTTACCATGGCTAATAGTGTGAGGCTCATTCTAGATGGTCTGGGTGCAACCGAGTTCCCCACTCTGTCTAGTGTTGGTTCTTCTAAGTATCCATCTGTGCCTACTTGCACATTTCAAAAAACAGTATAACAGTATCTTCCCTCTAAGAGAAGTTGTATGAGAATGATTCGAGATGATGCTCTTAAAACGGTACCGGCACAAAGAAGGACCTAATGATTCATTAATAACATCATCATCATCATCACCATCACCATCTCTGGCTACCTTCTTCGGGACTGAACTGTTGACTCTCCCCTCTCTTGTTCCTTCAACATTTTTTTTTTTGTCTATGGGATAATTTCCAAGAGCATTTAAACATTCCAAACTACTCCCTATGCAAAAACTGAAAGAACAAATATTACTTAAACATACTGTTCCCTCCATTCCCTACCTTACCCCCAAATTCCATTTCATGACAAACATTTTAATTTTATGCTTCCAACTTCCTCACCTCCCACTCTCTTGTGAACTCACTGAAATTTACTCTGTCACTCCACTGGGATATACCTTGACAAGCCACATAATACTAAAATACTAAATCTAAAAGAACACAGTCCTTTATCAGCAATATTTGATCCTATTGCACATGCAATAGAAATGAGAAAAGCTTCTCATTGGCTGTAGCACCAGCCCTCTGGTTTTCTTTCTGTCTCCCTGGACAGTCTCAACTCCTGGCTTCTGCCTCCTCTAACAGTTTCCTAAATGATGGGTTCCACAGGGTTCCTTCTTAGCCATTCTTCTCTCTTCACCCTAGATTCTATGAGATATTGACCACTCCCAAAACATCAATTTACCCTCAACACAATTATCATTCCTACCTTGTACCTCTGAACTAGATTTCTCTTCAGAGTTCCAAGCTCATCTATTCAGCGGCTTATATATGAGGTATATCTACTGCCACATCTTAGAAACCTCAGATTCAATATGCCCAAAGTGAAAATATTCATCCTTCCTGGCCATTTTGAGAATCAATTTCTTTTGCAGTATTCCTGGTCTCATCAAACAGCACTTCCTGTTTGCTTAAGCTGGAGAGCTAAGAATCATCTTGCACTCTGTCCTTCCCTTTACCTCTCACAGCAGTTTCCACGGAGTGTTATTCAATCAACATCTTAAACATCTCTCACATTTGTTCCCTTTCTCCCTCTCCACTCACCTATTATGTGCCAATGCCTGACTGCACAAGTCTCCACACTGGCTTTCCTCCAGCCCCTCTCTAAATTCCAGCTGGAACAATCTTTCTAAGCTATAAATCTGATTTCGACACGCCCCTCATTCCCACATACACACACTTAAAATCGTTCATTGATATTTGTTCTTAGGGCAAAATTCAAACTCCTTAAAAAGATTTATTAGCCTTTGCCCCCACCCCACCCCACCCCACCCTATCTAGCTCTTGGCATTAGGCTTTAGTCTCAGAGCCTGCCTGACATGTCTTTGTTCTCTCCTCCCTGGTCTAATGTAACTTCTCCAGGAGGATCTCCAGTACCTTCTTTAACAGTGCGTTCACCCTAATGTATCAGGATGACTTCATCAACCCCTGTCTCCCACACTGTACAGAACCCCAGCAAGGGCCAAGGCCAAGCACCCCTTGTTCCCTCAGGGTACCCAGAGCTTCTCAAAGCTCCTGGCCCACAGCATGCACTTTGTAAAGACTGGTTGGGTAAATGAACTAATGCTCTTTTTCTTAGAGAATGATTCAGTAGACTTTGTACTGGTATGCCTCTAAATTCAGTGTGAATCGTGACTGAATTTGTATATGTAAGATGATCATAATTACGAGTTATTGACTGAATTACCAGAGAGGAAGCAGTTAGAATGATCTCTCCCTGTTCTTAAAGCATGAGTAAATTGGAAGGAAAGAAATGACTTAGTGAACATCTAGAAATTGAGAGAGCTAGTGGCACAAAGACCTGTGAGAAAAGGTTAAATTGAACAGGTTAATATAGACTATTAAAAACTCATTTATAGCAGACTAGTTTACTGAGGGTCAGCTTGGAAACTGAAAAAATACACATTGTAGTTAAGGAACCTGTAGGAGAAAAATTGGGGGTAAAAATCAATTAGACAACCAAATCCAACTTTGAGAGATTGCTAAATAAAACATTACTTAATCTTTGCAAAGTTGTTCTCTGTACCGTTGGTACTTCATATATCTTTACCTGATAACCTAATTCTTACTCATACCACTTCAGATAATGGCCCTTTATTTCTCTTCTTTCATATAATAAACTGCAGACAAACTTCATAGACAACAAAAGAATTTAAACAAGCTAAACATGGTATGTGACTGAGCAAAATCAAGTCAGAAAAAAAAACACATTTTAATGTTACTGCTTTGACCCACAAATATTGAAAGCAAAAGATGAAACTCACAATTCACAGGGGAAGATGCTGTAGGTGAAAACACTGACTTCCAAGAACACAGAATTTAGGTGTCGCAATGGAAAGTCTAGGCTGGTAAATATGAGCAAGCCTTCCAGCAGGTGGCGCCCTGAACCAACTAATGAGAAACAAGTGACAATGGACTCAACACACCTACGCTCTCAGGATTAAAACCACCTCCCTTTTGTGACATAAATATTCTGACCACACACTCAGAAGATTGAGGAATCCACACCCTGTGTAAAACATGCACTTTTATATGCACACGGAATTATTCCTCCACTAGGTAACACAGTAACAAGAGCACTGTGTTACGAAGCCTAACACTGACAAGCTGGACACACAGGAGTACACGTACACGTTTGTGAGTTGAATCTGCTTCTCAGAACCAATGGATCCCCTCCACATGAGTCCTTAATACTACCAAGTAAATACTCTGCATCTCTCAGCTATATTCTCATCCTCTCACTTTCCACAATAACTAGTCCATATTTCTGTGCTCTCAAATATCCAGCACCCTCCCTTTGTCCCAGTTCTCTACCATGACATAGCTAATTACTACGAAAGAAGGAACAGGAAGAAGAGCTGCCAGTTCACCAATGGATAAAATTCCACCCTAGCCTCCCTCCTTCCTGGAATTTCCTGCTCTACCTCCATGGTTCTGGCATCTCTAAATTCCATCCTATCCTACCTCAAGCCAATAACAAGAATGGAATCTTCCAAGTCCTAATACCAATTTCTCTTTGGCCTGATGAGCGCCCTCTTAGGAAGGTAGGTGCCACTACCACCACCACTGGATGAAATTTTCTTACACAGAACATGCAAGTCTACATCTGCACATCTACCCTCTTTCTTCCTGATAGCAACAGAAGAGCTGGTCCTCTGGCTATCTAAAGTGAATCCCTTCTCCTGTAGTCTGAATCCTATGCCCCTCTCACCTTCTCAGAAAACTGGGCTGTCAATGGTTTTTTTTTCATTTGATTTGGGATATTCATGACTCTGCTTCCCAGTGATTTTGTGGATAAACTCATGTATGTCCTATGAAGAAATAAATATAGGTGGAGCTATAAATGTAAGTTTGGCCCTAAGCGTGTCATTGTTGAAACTCAGCGGTGGGTACACCAGGGCTTGTAATACTATTCTGTCTATTATTTATTTGTGAAATTGAAATCA
This sequence comes from Glaucomys volans, assembly GCA_020662805.1. Taxonomy (NCBI): domain Eukaryota; kingdom Metazoa; phylum Chordata; class Mammalia; order Rodentia; family Sciuridae; genus Glaucomys; species Glaucomys volans. The sequence continues at coordinate 72,645 of JAJEJO010046386.1, read as the reverse complement.
AACAGTTAAAACAAGAAAAACAAGAGTCTTAAGACTCCTCATCCCTTCCAGCTCATCACCTTCCTCTCATCCAAACTTCCAAGAGTTGCCAGTATGCATTGCTTCAATGTCCTTACACTTCAATTTCCTCCAACCTGGTTTTCCAACCCAATGTTCTACAGAAACCAAAACAACTCTCATCCATGTCACTTACTCTGATGGACATATTTTATTTATCATCTTTCTTGACTTCTCAGTAGTATGTGATACTCATCAAATCTCCTGTTGAACACTCCCTTCTCTTCCTGGCTTCAGAAATTATAATATTCTGGCATAACTCCACTCTTCTCTGCTATTAAATGTTAGCTCATTCTTGGGACCTTCTTCTTCCCCTCCAAATACTTTGTCCTAGGTGCTCTCAGATTTTGGCTTCAAATTCCTCCAACATGCAGATGAGTTCCAAAATTAAATGAGTTCAGACCCTGGCCTAGCTCTCAATTGCATATAAATATGACATCCCCTCTTGCATATCTCAAAAGCACCTCAAATTTAGAAGCTCAAAGTTGAACTCACTCTTTTCTTTCTCAAATCGGGCCTGCTTCCATTGTTTCCTATCTTGGTGATGGTATGCAAAACACAATCCAGGAGCCACCCTTGTTAACTCCTCCTCCCTCTATCATTTCCAATCCATCAGCAAATCTTGCACGGTTTAGCTCACAGATATCTCTAAAATCATCACCTTCTCTATCTGCCATTACCACCACCACCATATTCACCCTAACCCAACCTAACATCACTTTTCACAACAATTCTTGGTGTCAACTTCTGGTTCAGCTCCAGCATCTATCCTGGGGGCCTTCCACCTTTCTCTGAGTAGCAGCTGAAGTCATTTTTCCAAAATGCAAATCTGATCATGTTATTCTTTGGCCTAAATCCTCCAGTGATCTCCCATTGTTTGGGGAATAAGGACAAAACTCCTTATGGGGACTACAAGGCCTCTGGGGCCTTTTTCCTGCTTCTCCATCCAACTTGATATCATGCCACCCTTCTCCCTTACTCTTTGCAGTTCAACAAAACTTGCCTTTCAGTTCTACATGGCGTTTCCCTTCCCACAACACTTCAGTGTGTGCTCTACCTCTATCTACCAAGCTCTTTTTGCATTCTTTGCCCAGGTTTTTTTCTACTTAACATTTAGCTACAGTCAAGAGACACATCCTGGAGGAAGTTGGCTTGACCTCCTTGAAAGAGCTCATTCCCCCAGCCACAGACCTTTCCTGCTCCATGCGGCTCTCTTTCATTCACACTTGTGATAATGTCTCTTTTTGCTCATTATTGTACCTAGTCCAATGTTTAATACATAGTAGGTACTAAATTAATCTTTGTAAAAAGAGTAAACAAATTAATGTTTATTCATTCGACCTTATGGGTTTCCATCTACTTAGCCTGTTTCTAGACTACCTGCCTTCTCATCTCAGAAAAGATCCTCAGGTGTCACAAACTCACTTTTAATATTAGTATAGTTCTGTGCTTTCATAACTAGGGTATGCCAGGAGTCTATATAAGGGCATGCCAGGCATCACTCTTCCTCTAAGATTCAAGGCCAGCAAATAATTTTTATACCTCGAAAGTGCAGATACAATGAATGAGAACCAAAAATGTGTACTAGAATGTAACATGAAATGTAAGACTTCAGAGAAATGTGCCTGACACAGGCCACTTTGGACTGTGTCCTGAAACCTGGGAACAAGCAATCACTACTCTCTTCTGCCATTAGGAACACACTGAAAGAAAGAGAGGGGAAGAAAACCCTGTCAGAAGTTCAGCCATGATTAGAAAAGGAAAATGTTTCGTGTTCTCTTAAAATAAATACAACTGGTTCTGAATTGTCTGCTATTTTAGATGGTACATTTCCCTTCTGAAAAGTGGTCTATTGATGCAGCAAAAAAGAAAAAAAAAAAAAAAAAAAAAAGGACAAGATTATTAGGGGTTGTTAGTGATTCCCAGAAGATAGTCCCCTGATTGCCAGACTGAGCTGAATCCAAGAAGGAAATTCTCCTAGAAAGGGACCTGGCCAGGAATGCAGCAGCCAAGCTCTAGTCTCCAATCTCCTCCCAGCTCCCCAGGCATTTGTTTTGAGCCTAATTCCATCCCTCAAGACACTTACCTGCCTTCTCCAGACAGATGCCGGCATACCTGGCTATAAAGTCCTGCGTTGCTGCCCACAGAGAAGGTGTCTTGTGACCCTCTCCACAAAGCCTAGGAAACCTTGCATCCAGAGCTAGACTAAGGACTGCTTCAGGGCTTCTCTGCTCAAAGCCCAGAGAGAAATACAGGGCTCCCAAAGTGACCACAGTAGGGAGAAGTGCTGTTGGAGTGAACCATTATCTAAAGTACATTGTGCATTTGTTTACCTCCACTAGGCCTCCACTCAGCCCAAGCATTTCCAAGGGATGGAAACATGCTGTTCAAGGCTAAGTCCCTCAGTGCTCATGCACAGTCTTCAATACATGCTCAATACATGCTGTCTGGAGAAGATGGGTTGAAAGAATCATCCATAAACAAAGGAGGCCAGCATTTGCATTCCTCTTACTGGGTATCCAACTCTCTAATCCAGACACTGTTTTACATCTTCCTTTATTTAATTCTAGGGAAAATGTGGATCATTTTCTAGGTGAGGAATCAAGGTTTGGAGAGACCTAATGTGTGCCCCAATCACACAAGTAAATGGTAAGATCCCAGATTTGGACCCAGGTCTGTGTCATTCCCATGAAATTGCTCCTTCTACTGTGCTGATGGTTTTCAGCTTCCCTTATCATAATACTCCATGTCTCACTATTTATTCTCTCAGAAGAAACACTGCAGAACAGTATTTCTATCACAAGAAAAAAAAATCATCCAACCTCTGAGAAGGACATAGGGAAGTTTAAAGACACTCTGTTCCACGATAATTTATGGAAGCTACTCTGGACATGAACGCTGCAATACTGTTTTAGGGAGTATGTTCTATTTGCTATGGATTTTAAATACAAGCAAAATGAACATGTTCACTGGTAGGTGACAACTATGGTAATGACAATAAGTAAAAATAACAGTTCCCAGACAAAATGTAAGTGATGTGTGCCAGGTCTGCTCTCCAGAGTTAATAAATCACTTTTGTAGGTGGACACTATTATAAAACTCGCCATCTCTGGTGACAGCAGACCCAGCCCTTGGAAACCACAGTACCAGCCCCTGTTGCTTCTGCAAGGCTCTGGGCCTAGCAGAACTGCAAACCTGCCTGCATCTCCAACCCAGTGTGTTCTCTAAAAGTAGCCTTTGAACTTGTCAGCCTTCCTCTAAACCCATCAGCAGACCTCACCAACATGCAGGAAAGTCTGACCTACAAGCCCCCGTACATGGAAGTGGTTTGAAAATTTGGTAGAGTAGTTTTTGTTGTCAAAATGACTGGAGACCCCTACTAACTGTAGAGAGGAAGGGTATCTGGGATCTATGACATGCAGGAAACCCTCATGCAAAGAACTGCCCATGTTATGTACTTTTTTTGAATCACCTACTAAAATCCTATTTGCTGGTATTTAAGTCTGAAATCTAACTCATGTTTACATATATGAAGACGAGAGTTTTATGCATGGTTTTAAAACTTCCTAAAGCTTCCAGAAATGCAAAGTACTGTATACTATGTATTTTGCAAGAAGATTTACTTTGTTTTGATAAAAAATTTAACAAAAAGTCTTTACTGTATTTGGAAATGACACTGCTAATGGTCCCTTTTATTTTTTTTAATATGTGGTATCTATCTATCTATCATCTATCTATCTATCTATCTATCTATCTATCTATCTATCTATCTATCACAGTACTAGGGATTGAACCCAGGATTTCACACATGTCAGGCAAGTGCTCTACCACTATGGTACATCCCCAGCCCTCTCTCATGATGTTTAAGTCAGCAGTGTAGCAATGCCTGCCTTGGTTTGCCTATGAAGCTCCTGTATTCAAGACCATTCTTCATAAAGAAAGAAAAATGCTAATGTAGCATTTACATACTAAAATGCATACTATTTATTATAAATTTATTTCCTTTTATTTCTCTCATATATTACAATTACTCTACCATATTGATTTGCTTTAATTAATTTGAGTAGGAAAGTTATGTTACCTCTGGATTTAACTGTAGGAGAATAGAGGAGACTTAAGTAAGTACTTGACTTAATCAGGCAGAGGTAGATGTGACAGGATTAACACTGCTCTCAGTGGCATGCCCAGAATTAAACTCTGACCCTAAAACTCTTTCCATCACCTCCCCACCCACCACACTGACCTTTGGGCTTCCCTTCAAATTGGTCCAAACATCAGGGTGTCCACTCTTGCTGTTTCATTGCATGAAGTACCAATCTTCTGGATCTCACCCAATCCCTCTTCTTTCAGGTCCTCACTCCCTGGAAGAGGGCTTCCAAAACCACCACTCCTATCACTCTCTATCCCCATCATTCATAAAATTCCCCCACAGTACCTAATTCCACTTAAAATTCTATTTTAACATTTAGCTATTTCACCAGGCATGGTAGTGCACACTTGTAATCCCAGCAACTCAGGAGGCTCAGGCAGGAGGATCATAAGTTTGAGATCAGTGTGGGAAATTTAGTGAGACCTGCCTCAAAATTTAAAACATAATAAAAAGGTCTGGGGAGGTAGCTCAGTTGTAAAGTGCTCGAGTTCAATCCTAAGTAAATGCACACGAACACGCGCACACACACACACACACACACACGCATACACATTTTAACCTTTCATGTCTTGGACATAAGAGTATGCACTCCTGAGGGTGATGGGGGTTGCTATTTTGGATGCCACTCTCTGGAACAATGGAAAGTGACACAAAGTGATGAATATTTGTTAAGTAAATGAATTAATGCATGAAGCTATTGCCTGTGTTCTTGCTGCCTAGGAGCTAAGAGAAATCTCTTTCTTTTTCCTATCTACATAATTTATAGCCAATCTAAGTCAGCGTTAATTCTTTCAAATATATCCATCAAATGCCTACCATATTTCATACACTCAGAATACAATAATAAATAAGACATATCTGCCCACATACTTTGCAATTAATGATCAGCTCCAGCACCTCTGAAGCATTTAAGTCCTGTGATAAAGTGACTTTAAAAAAAATAACTATTACTATTTTGTATTCTGAGTATTTTAAAAATATAATAACTATGATATTCATAAATTGGGAGTTATACCTCCTGTATTAAGAAGAAAATTGCTATGGTATAGCATACAGAAGAATTTCACCATAATTTCTTCATAATGAAGAAAATCTTTCCTGCAATCCTGATGACATCCTCTTCAAGTCCCCAAAGCATCACTCCTCAGAGACAGATGCAGATAACCAGAAGCTGGCTGATGGTTAAGACTATGGAAGCTTCTCGTTCCACTCAGTGGGGTGGCCTGCAGACTTTTCTACCTATCCAGCTCAGATGAGGTGCCCTGAGGTGCAGAGGGACCAGCCATTCTCTGGAGGACCACACCAGATAGAAATATCCACTCCATCCTCTTTCTTGTCTTGCCCTGTCCCAGCCCCAGCCCTAGTTAATGGCACAAAGTCACCCAGGATGCTTCATGGAGGAGTTAATCATTCAGACCCTCTCACCTCCCCACTTTGTGGCCAGTGAGCTTTCTTACATGCTGAAGAGAGAAATGAAAACAACCAGAAAATTAATGTAGTCCACATATATGTACAGAACTGCACAATGGGCTTTCTCATTCATATTCACATGTGTGAAAGATAATATAACCTCATTTCTACAAATAAATGAATTAAAGTTCAGAGATTGAGCAAATTGGCAAAGCTGAAACTTACACCAAAGCCCTCTGATTCCAAGTTAGGAAACAGAAATGACAGGCTAAAATCAGGCTTGGGGGACTCTCTGGGTTGTAATTGTCACTGGCATAGAACTCACATAAGGAGCTGGCTACCTCACATGCTGGTCAAACATGAACAAATCTCAACTCAGTACCTAACTGCGTACATACCCTTTCCCTGTTCCCACCCCTGTACCCTGACCCCACAATTCCATGAAGTCTGATTATTATTCCCAGAAAGCTTCCAGGCTTTAGCAAATCCTAGAGTGGGCCATAATGAACTTGCATCCTTGCCCTGACTTTAAACAGTGCATATGAAAACAACCTCCTTTCTCTCAGACATCTTTCTGTTGAGCAGCTCCATTACAATAGCATGAGACAGGGGGATCTCAAAAGACCTATATGAAGCCAGGCACAGTGGTGCATGCCTGTAATCCCAGCTACTCTGGAGGTTGAGGCAGGAAGATTGCAAGTTCAAGACCAGCCTGTACAACTCAGAGAGATCTTTTTTCAAAATAAAATTTAAAAGGGAAGGGAATGGAGCTCAGTATTAGAGCACCCCTGGGTTCAATTCCCAGTAGTGGGGGTGGGGACATATAATATTTGGATTATTGTTGAAAATATAACATCCCTTTTCTAAACTCGCTCCCCACTTTGCCTCCCCATGTCCCTCCATCACACTAATTTTTCCTGTCAGGTCAGGACTTAAACAAAAATATCAAGAATAAAATAAGCTAACAATAAACAAAAGGATCCAGGAGGAAATTTTAAAGAATTTCTGGTCCACACCAGTATCCTCCAAAAGGCATATCCACAGGGCTGTTGGGTGATAATCTAACAGCTGAGGTCGGCATTCCTCTAGGGTAACGTGGAAAGGTAAAGTTATGTTGGCTCTTAGGACAAGAATTTTAAGTCTCTTTAAAAGACTACTACTTCAAAAGAATTTCAGGAGTTTTAACTTGCTACAGAGAAGCACATGGCAAAGGAAAAAGCCCTAACCCACATTCAGAGTTCTTATCTGCCCCATCTTTCCCCCCACCCTTGGCATGGTTTGGGTAAACTGGTTATTTGGATACTCCACCTCTCCCACCCCAACTTCCTCAGAGTGTAAGTCCATGGCTGTGTTCTATGGTCCTCCATCCAGAGTCCCATGTGAGAGGGATGCTGACTCTCCACCAGGCAGAGGAAGCTGTCCTCTCAGGTTTCCTGGGTTCACCTGAGGTGGAGGTCAGTCCTTGGCCCGGGCCATCCCTTCTAGCTTGAGGTAGCAATGTCAAGGGAGAAAGCCAGGCTAGCTCAAAATAGAAACTCAGAGCTACATCCTGATGTGACCAGGCTCCCAATCTGGCTGACTGTGGTCCATTAGATGAGAAAGGGAACAGAAGTGAATGCAGGATGAGAGAAGAGGTAAGAATCAGCTTGTTGGAAAAAAAAAAAAGGAAAAATTCACAAGACAACCCTCAAAGCTTATCCTGCAAACAGAGAGGGTACAGCAAACCTCACAGTGAAAGCATTTGAGCATAAGAACTTTAACTTTCTGGGAACAAGCTCATCCAACTTACCGCTGGTAATTAGAGTGTTGCTGTGTGGTTTATTCCACTGAGACAAAGAGTAATGATTACATTTCACCTTTGAAATGTAAAAGGAAGTGAGTTATCAGCTTTAGCCCCAAAAGCCCTGCGAATACAAAAGTATAGCAGACAAAGTGCAAGAAATTATTCTCTGCATGACCCCAACCATCTGCTGGTCCAAGAAAGAATAGCTTGGTCAAGGTGGGTATTACCTTAGAGGACAGCTGGACATTTCCTCCTTTGCATATGAGTCAGTCTGTCTCTTTGTGTTCTCAGAGGTAAAAAGGATGAGAACCATAGTGGTTCCAGAACCTGTAAGCTGGCTTCTTGGTCGCTATGAATCAATTATCTCATTATAAAACAAAGAATTCAAAGGCTGTGTGGGTCGGAATAAGCAGAGATGCAGCAGACATCTGAGCCTCCACTAGACAATGAAAATCAGTAAGGGAGAAACAAAGAAAAAATGAAGAGGGAGGGAATGTAAAAGGAAAGGAGGTCTAGAATTCCCAAGGAAAAGGCTTTCCTTTCTCTCCCCAAAGCCTCCAGGGAGGAATAAATATAATTATCAACCTAGCATGACAGTATCTGAAACAAAAGAGGCACCTGCCAGGTGACCATCTCTGCCGGGACTCGAACCCGGAACCTCTGGATTAGAAGTCCAGCGCGCTCGTCCATTGCGCCACAGAGACCTCACCACACACACAGCATCAGCACCAGAACTGAAAAAGCACATACCTTCTGCATCACCGAGCCATCTCAGCATCCTGCTCTCTGAGCGGTGGGGGGACAGGGACAGCTGGAAAATCTGGAGTGGAGATCCACCAGCCGGCTCCATCAAAGCTTTTCTCAATATTGTGGGTCCTAGGATCCTCAGAGAATTGGAGGGATGTGACAGTGGTCATTTCCCCAGTCTCAGAAGCCCTTATAGGGTAGGACAGAGCTAGAGTCTTTGCTCTCCTTTCCTCTCCATCCCTAAGAGAGGATACGGGAAGCCTCCCTATTCTCATGCTAATGAAGTCGAGTGCACCCAGCCTGGCAGAGAGGCAGAAGCCATCTCTACCTCCACCCCCATTCCTTCACTGTGGTTTCATCCCGGTCCAGCTATTTTCAGGCTGGGGCTGGGCAATGCTGGGGGATTCAGGGAAAACCCTGAATCCCAGAAACAAAGGAGTTGCTTCTGTGAAGAAACACTGAATGGCGGCAGAGAATGACAGGAAACCTGGGCTCCAGGAAACTGGTCCGTTCCTCAGCTGTCAGAATTGTATCTGTCAAGGCTGGAGAAGAGGTAGCAGGAGTCTGATTTGATGTTCCTTCAGCATCTTCACTCAAATTAAGAACGAGAGTAGAGACGGAGCTGTGTGTGTGTGTGTGTGTGTGTGTGTGTGTGTGTGTGTGACAGAGACAGAGACAGAAATTAAGAGTTTGCATGTGTACACATGGGGAGAGAGGGTAAGAATGGCATTTCTCTAATGAAATACAGGGGGGTCTCACAGTCAAGGGACATAGTCTTTGAAAACCTGTGCCTCTTCCCCTACCCACCCTAGCCCTAAGTCCCTGTGGTTCTTTCCTCTCAGGGAATGAATTTTCCTAATTTAAGAAAGGAGGATTTCTCAGCTGTCTGAGTTTGCTAGAAGCATCCAAGTATGATTAAACTGACCAGCCCTACATAACCACATCTAAAAATTTCCCAAACCCAAGAAACGAGATCCAAGAAACCAGTTCCTATTTTTAAGTCTCCCAGAGAAGACAATTCCATAATCACTGTTGTTTACAATTTCCTCTGTGCCAGTTCTTTTCAATGTCTAATCCAAGTCCTTCTTATCTCACCTTCAGCTTATTTTCTCCTATGTGGTTCCCAGACACATTGAGATAATTGACCTCTATGCTTCCAATGATAATGCACTGATTTAAAGATTTGATTCAAGTGTCTACTGCCCCACTCCCACTCAAAAGGTTACAGTAAAAGCAGAGAGCAGACTCAGACTGCTCTCCTCCTCCCTCATGGTGTGTTTCCACAACCTACAGCTCTGGGCCCTGTCCATAGACTCCAATCATAACCCAATATAGTCCTAACCTGTCAGACTAGGTGTTGGGCAAATAAAGGGCCAACATAAATGCTCAGATGGAAGAACCTTAAGGACTTTCCAAATTCCAAGACAGCACTTGAACTCACACTTCCCTACCCATCCTTATCACCCTAAGTATGAGACCTGGTAGGAAACACCACCAAGGTGATTCAGGGCAGGAATGTAAGCAGAAGACTCTACCACCAGGGAAAAACAGCTACTTCAACCAAGATGGCCTTCCACATATGACCTCCAGACTCAGAAAAGTGAAACAGATGTATATTATAAACTTAAAACAAGGAGGCAAAGAATTGGTCTTTCTAAAGACATTTACCCTAGACTAGTTCAAGAACCTGTCACAGAAAACTGAATGCCAGCCAGAGACTGTAGTACTCCAAGGGACACAAACAAGGTGCTGATCAGGGAGCAGTTCCAAGAGGCCCATGTGTCTGTAAAGGAAAGCTCAGTCGCAAAGGCCCTGCCCACATGCAAAGGGAAGGCAAGGTCAGCTTCTGTGGACACTTCCTGCCAGGAGCCATGTTATTGTAGACACACACACACACACACACACACACCCCACAACCTTTGCTCTCCGTAAAGATACTGTCCTACACCCAAAAAATCTCTCAGTCCCTAGTTAAGCCCAAGTCTTCCCTGCCGCTTAGATCATGTCTTCTCCACAACCTCTCGGTAGAGACCACCTCTTCAACTCCTTCCAGGAGTGTCATTCATTTGCAATGTTCTCACTGGTTGCTGGGGATGGGACAGTGAAAGTAAATTTTGGTATGGTCCCACCCTCAAAGATCCTGTAGGCAAATTCCAATGTGGATATGACTCTAATGATGTATGGCAGAAAAGAAGGGAATGATTCTATTGTCCGTCAAATAAGGAGTCAAGTTTCCAAGTCCACACAGAGACCCTGTTGCCTGGGTCTCTTCCTTCCCTTGAATTACCCCTCCTTCTACTTCCTCTCACTGTCCCACAGAAATCTCTCTATTCCAGGAGGAAAAAAAAAAAACAACAAACTTTTCAGGGACTCTTTGTACTTATAATCTGTATCAACAAAAACACTGGACTTTGTCTCTCTGACATCCTTTGCTTTATCATCCATAAGTCAGACAAGCTTCTCAACAGCGTGAATAATGGAATAATGTTTCCTAACTAGGTTTTCAATTTAAAAATAAGGAGGAAAACAATCAAATAAAGCTACAAGTTTAAAGGGGCAGGAAATACGAGGTTAAGCCACTCAAAATGGTTGGGGACAGTACATTTTTTTCTTCTTTTAAACCAGGTATGTGCCATTTGTGATTATGTAAACCCTTAAGAAGAAGATAAGTACATTTCCCTTCAAAAAAATGCATACTGATTTAATTCTCCAAAGATCTGTGACTCAAACATTACTCATGCCTCTAATTGAATACCACTTAGTGACCCTACAGACAAACTGTGATGCTCGTGCATTATTTCATTCATAAAGTGTTGCTGGGATACACATGACAAATACAAAAAAAATTTTCTTTTGCTCTTTGGTCCAGAAAAAAAATCACAATCAAATCCCACATTCTGCATGGTCTTAGGGCTTTCCTAAAGGAACCTATACCAACTAGTCCATATTTTAAAGTACAGAATATTACCAGAGTAAGACAAAGAGATGGTTATTTGGATAGCACCCCCTTGGACACTTTATTTTCATCCCCCAGTCCCTACAGCATCCCAAACCCTATTTATTCAATCTAGTGTGGGCACTACCTCTAGAAATGGTTTCCACATACCATCCTCTCACGGCTCCACCTGTGGTCAGCTCCCTCTTACTGCCTCACCCCTGGGAATCAACCTACTTCATTGCTCCTGTGAGCATCTCCCAGGAAGGCTGAAAAAGGTGGTTGGCAATGTTGGGCCTCTGGCGCTAGGCCTACTCTGCAGAATCCACAGATGTTCAGTTCTTAACTCCCTACTGCTTAAGGAAGGATAAAATGGACAAACCTTCAACACAAATTCCTTCCATTCTTTCGTCCTTTGGAATCTTGTTCCATGTCCGTTTGCCTATTCCTGTCACATACGTTCCTAACTCACTATAATGAAGCATCTATGTTCCCAAAGCCTCCTGCAAATCTTTTGCTTCCTCCCCATCCCCTTTGCTTTTTTCTGATAAGAAAGACAGGAAATAATCCAGGTAATAATTAAACCTGAGAATCAAACTAAAGAAAGATAAATGCAGAGCAAATCTTCCTTACTCATCTTCTCCAACTTTCAGAAATTATTCCAGGTTAGCTCAGTCTTCTCAAGCATTCCAGAAAGTAGATCCAGACCAATCTAGCTTGACAATGTGCTGCATCTCTGGAGCTAGTCCAGGTCACAGTGACTTCTACACAAAGGTCCCCCCCTATGGGACTCTGAGGAACACAAGAATCTGGAGACAGAATCTTCCTCTGCTGCTTGCCTTTCTCTCATACCTCTGCAGCCTTCTCCAGGAACAGTCTAGACAATTCTAGAGTATGTCTCCAAGGATAGCAAGTCTCTTTTTGGTCAAGAAGGATGAGGGAGCCAGCAGTTTTGATGGGTAGAAGGACAATGGCTGTCAGGTTCTACCATATCTTTAGGGGAATTTCAAAGAAAATTTTCTAGTTCACCCAGACCCTCCAACAAATGAGTTAATTTCTGGTGTTTACTCTCCATGTCAACCCCTTTTTTTCATTTTTAGAATGCGGGCTCTCTATCCTCTGTTTCTAACCCCCCAATCCATCACTTTCTTGTGTCCCCAGTCCTGTCATCTTACAGTTCCTCTTGGCCATCCCCATCAATTTCTCCTTCTTCCTCAGTACACATAACCCTTAGCAACTTTCTGCTTTAAAATGTTCCTTTCCCCTCCATCCACACCTCTCATGATTCATGTCCATTGCACTTCTTCCCACATTCTGCGACTGGCATTCCCGAATCCTTTTACCATCCTGTCACTCTCTGTGAAGTTCAATTTCTTGGCCAAGTCCCACTCCGTTCTCATCTACTCCGAACACTTTTTTGTCCAAACTCACTGTTCCTGGACTCTCCCAGCCTCAGACCACTGCCCTTTCCTATCTCTGTCTCCCTTAGTCATCATCCTGAAGGGTCCCTGAGTTTCCCTAGCCTCCACACTCTCTCATTATGCCCTGTTGCTACCCAGTCTCTGAGTTACCATCAGTCCTTCAGCTTCAGGCCCTGTTTTCCTTTCTCCAGATTTCATTCCTTAGACTTCTTTACTTACCCATCATCCATTTAGTGCTGGTCTCCTCTCCTGCTAGGTTCCTTGTCCTTCTTGACCAAAGAGAGACTTCTCCTTAAGTCTTCAATCTATACTGCTGGTTCTTCTGAATCTCTTTCTACCCAGTCCACATGGTGCCAGCATCCTGTGGCTGGTCCAGAATGACTTGTTGGTCCTTCACAGTTTTTCTCTTCCACTCTTTAGGTACCTGGGGCTCTACAACACACCTGTGCCTCTTTATTTCTCTGCCTAGGACTCTATGTATCACAGGCTTCAAAACTGAAATGCCCTGAATAGGGCTCTGCTAATACCCACGGCACTGAGTTTCCATGGGGATGGGCTGAAAACCAGTCTCCTTAGTCTTCACAGTTACTGTGGAACCCTAGTAAGATCAGGTACTCTAGGCCAGACACCAAAGAACTAGAAGACAGATTCTTCAGGACTTAATAATTATATAGAGATTCAAAAGCATTGCTTTTGCCTAACAGTACAAGAGAACTGGCTATCTCTGTCATTTGTTTGCTATAGATGACATTTCACATTCATCCTGGAAGGAACCTTGAGGTGAACATAGTAAAGTAGACTCCACAATGGCAAGAGAAGAAAGGTGTCAGTTAAATTAAACAAAAAACATGATAGTGGGGATGGTGGTACATGCCTGTAATTCCAGTGACTCAGGAGGCTGAGGCAGGAGGATTGCAAGTTTGAACTAGCCTTAGCAACTCAGCAAGACCCTTTCTCAAAATAAAGGATGGGGGGTTGTTGCTCAATAGTAGAGCGTATCTAGGTTTAATTCCCCCACCACCAAATTGGGAAAAAAAAATATTACCATGGAAGTTTCAGAGTCTAAACAGTCTCAGAGACTAAACTTGTCTTTACATAGGAATTATGTCTGACAAATCACAATAGGGTCAAATAGATTTCATTCTTACATGACAGTCGATCATTACCTAGTGAGGAGCAGCCCTCTAAAGTCTGTCCCTAAAGAATATTCCACTTCCGTACTTATGACGGGGACTAAAGGAAGTATTCCATCGAGAGTAAATCAGCTCATCTCCTTCAGGCTCAGGTTCTCTTTTAGAAGGTGGGAGTTAAACCAGGCATGGTGGCACATACCAGTAATCTCATTGATTTAGGAGAATGAGGCAGTAGGACCACAAGTTCAAGGCCAACCTGGGAACTTCGTGAGACCCTGTCTCAAAATAAACAATTAAAAGGGCTGGGGATGTGGCTCAGGGGTACAGTGACTTTGGATTCAATTCCCAGTACTGAAAAAAAAAATTTTTTAAAGGTGGGAGATGAATTTCTAAGGCCCTTTTTCCTACCATCTGTCTATGATCACGAGACAGTACTACTGGTGGTGATAGTGGCTGGGCCAAGGCTCAGTGGCACAGCACTTGCCTCGTGTGAATGAGGCCCAAGGTTTGATCCCCAGCAAAAGCAAATAATGATGACAAAGGTGTTCTGAATTCTTTATCTCATTTTATCATCAGGACTATCCTAGACTGTGGGAAGAATATTATCATTGTCTTTCTTTCACAAAGGAACCACCTTGATCAAAAGCCATTACAAAGTGTTCCCAAAGTCACTCCGCAACAGTGCAGCATCCTGACCTCTGTCCACTCCAGGAAAGGTGTCTGCAGAGAAGCATGGATAGCTCCCATTAAAATTTGTTCCAGGAAACAGGCTTCTGAGACCTCCCTAGATTTCTTCCCCATCTTTGCTATCAAAGATTGATGCCCTGAGACAGGGCAGGAGGGCCAGGCAGGCCTGGGAATGGCCACAAGGTGGGGTAAAATGTTGCTATGCTTGAAAGACAGAACAAGCAGCATCAGGTAATTGAGCTCTGTGTGGTCTGTTGTTCAGCAGCCCATTTCTTTCCCAATTACCTTAAGTCAAAACATAAGAAACTGATGTCTAGTTGAATGAATAAGCGATTTACTCCAAATCAATCAGCTGTTCATTTGCATAGCTGGCCTTCAGTTCCAGGTTTTCAGACTCCTAATTCAGTGCTCTTTTTATTTCACTATTGTGTCACTGATCCCCAAGATGGTCTCTGTACAAAGAATGTGGGGAAGGAGAGCCAAAGAAGAGCAAAATGCTCTATATTCAGTTTAACTGATAAACCAGGAAATTAAAAGGATAGAATAATCTCTGCCTAGAATTACAGAATACTCAAAAATAGAGGAGGATTTTAAAATTATTAAACTTCTTTTGACCTTATGCATCAGATGAAATTTGGCATATGCTCTTATTACTTTATAAATTTAAAAAAACTAGTTTGAAGATTAAATTGAAAATGCTAAGTGTGTGAAAGTTCGCTCTTTACTTTCTATATTTCTGTAGTCTCTAATATTTGTCCACCCTCTCCATCTGTAATTACGTAGATTAGTAAACTCAGGCCCATAGAAATTAAATTACTTATCCAATATCATAAAAATACACTAAGCATTATGGTCCAATTAGAAAACGACAGACTTTAAAGTTGGGGTAAGCAGGGTTTGATTCACAATTCTGAGACTTACTGTGTGATGATGGACACCTTGAGCACCTGAATGACCTTCTCTGAGACTCAGATTACATCTTTGCCTTTGAAAATCCACACAAGTAGCACTGTCTACTTTGTAAGGTCATAGTAAGAAACAAATGAGATTAAGGGTGAGAAAATCCTTAGCAGACTTGTGACCAACAGTCTCTGTTTTTAAAATAGCGTATGCTCAGATTCTTTTTCCTTCCCCTCACTCACCCATCAATTGATTTCAATCCAGCTACTGCTAAAGTGTCCTCACTAAAGTTACTAATAGCTTCCTAATTGTCAAATTCAATAGTCTCACTTCACCTTCCTGTAGCATTTCACACTTGTGACCACAGCTTCATTCTTAAAAACTACTCAGTCTTCTGGTTTCTGTGGAACATGCTATTCTCTTATTACTGGGTTTTTAAAATTTCTCTATTCCTTCTTTCCAAATTCCTTCACCAGCCCCTTCTCTTTCTTCTTAAATATTAGCTTTCCAAAGAGCAGTATTTATCAGACTATAAGATAGAATGTTGATTGCATTTTTATAGCATTAAATAAAAGGAAAGAAATGGTAGATAGGATAGGATAGGATAGGACAGAACGAAAAAGAAAATACCAGAGGGCACTGCCCTCTAATAAGACCATGTTTTGTTTCATAATCTTTTTTATATTTTAGTCACACACACATGAATATATATGAGCACACATTAGTCAGCTTTCTATCACTGCAACAAAATTCCTGAGATAATTAACTTAGAAAGAGAAAAGTTTCACTTGGCTCACAGCTATGGAGGTTCCAGTCCAAGATCAGGTGGGCCTATTGCTTTGGGCCTCTGGTAGATGTGCAGGATGGCAATGGTAGGGAGACTATGGCACATCAGAACTGGTTGTAGCATGAGCCAGGGAGAAAAGGGAAAACAGGGAGAGGAAAAAATCCCATAATCCCCTTCAAGGGCATACCCTGAATGACCTAAAGATGTTCCCCAGGCCCTGCCTCCCAACACCTAGGGACCAAGTCTTTAACACACATACCTCTGGGGAACATTCCACATCCAAGAAGCATGTGTGTTCTGGAGGATAACAAAATGTATATAAAGTTTATATTTTCTCCCCAGATGAGTTTCAATGGCACATACTATATAGAACATACTATCAGCTAGGAGCTGAAAACCTCCATATCCATACCTTAAAATGAGACACCTCACATGAAATCCAGGTTGGCAAACTCGGCTGCCCATAGATTATCATCTCTCTATGACTCCCAGCCATCTCAACTACAGAAAGCACACATCTGCACTCATATTTCCCTGTAAATTGCTCTTCATAATACACTAACTCAGTTACTGGTAGCACTGTCCACCTAACAATTGATTAGCTTGTTTATCCCCCAAACCTATAAACACCTATTATATGCCAAAAACTGTGTTATGCATTGAAGATAGAAAGATAATGACATCATATCTGACCTTAATAAAGTCACAGACATAAAAATAAACAGAATCATAAAACAAATTTGTCCAACTATAGAGATACATCCAGCACGCATGCTGCGAAAATAAAGTGGGCAAACCAATCCAGTCTGAGGAGTCTGGTTTTCTAAAGCTACAGACTTACACTGAGGTTTAAATTAAGAACAGCTGCTAACCAGTTTACAAAGAAAAAAGACAGTGGAGTTGGGAAGTAGATTGTGTGTGTGTGTGTGAGAGAGAGAGAGAGAGAGATGTGTATGTGTGTGTGTGTTAGGGAAACTGAGGAAGAAAGGCACTCTAAAGATAGGACAGAATGAATAAAATCAAGCCAAAAAACATCTGGGTGAGAGAGAAACTACAAGAAATGAGATGTTGCTGAAGTTCAAGGTCAGGAAGTGACAGAGTGGATGGCTGCAGAGATCAGGTCATGGAGCTCCTCCTACATCATGTTAAAGGCTTTCAATTTTAATCCCCCAGGAGATGCAAAGGCACTGTAGGGTTTTAAATAAGGGAGAACTAGGATTAGATTTGCATTTTAGATAGAGTAGTCTGGCTGCTGTGGGGTGGACAATTTCAGAAGGGCACGGAGGAGGCTTTTGCAGGAGTCAAGGTAAGTTATAAAAGAGATTGCAACCACAGTAATAGAACTGGCTACACGACAGTGAATTGAAAGAAGATTGATTTGATCAAAGCAGAACTGGGGAGACAAAATTAGCCATCTAGTCATTTAAGCCAAAGTCTTGGAGTCTGAGAAGACTCCTCTCCCCATCCTTATCCTCCAAATTTAATCAGCTGCTAAGGTCTATGCATTTGCCTCTTGCATGGCTCTCAAATCTGTCCCTCACGTTGCCTTTCCATTGCTTCTGACTTAGTTCACGCAGTTCATCCTCTGTGACAAGGACTCTTAATATTTTAACAACTCCTCGCTGTCTATGTGCAACCATCCTTGTTCCTCTTCCACCCATCTGCCACATCACCAGCAGAGCGACTGTGATTTTTTCTTGAAGGCAAAACTTAATATTTCTCATTTCTCTATCACCTAGAGAAAAGCCTAAAGGCCATCTATGATCAGATTCTTGTCCATCTTTTCAACTTTGTCTATATTATCTCCATCTTTACCCCTCGCCATGGTTGTGCAGTGTCAAAGCACTTGCAGTTCCCTAAATGAGAAAAAAAAATAAGGGTTCTAGTTCCTTATTAATATGCCTTGGTATGCTGAGAGGTTTCCTCTTTCTGGAATGCCCTTCTTTTCTCCCCACCCTCACATCTGCTTGAAAAACCGCTCTTCTTCCTTGAAGACTCAGCTCAATCACTTCTTCCCTGACATCCACTAAAACCCCAAGCAGATTGGATCCCATCCATCTGCACACCATTACTGCAACCCATGCATATGGCTACTGGAGCTCTGAACACCATGCATTATATAATTAATTTGTGCATGTCTGTCTCATGACAGACGGTAAGCAGCTCAAGTTCTTTCTGCTCTTGACAATCTGAGCAGTGCTTGGCACATAGTGGTTGTTCAATATATGTTTACTGAAAAATAAATTTATTGGACAACCAAACTCACTGAAACAGGTCTCTGTCCTCTCCCAGAGATCTTCCATAATACTACAGTTCTTAATTTTTATAATGGAAATAATAATTGAGAAATCATGAAATGAGACCTGAGAACTTCATGACCTGTTCCACTGAAATGTAGCAGAACATTCCATTTTTTCCAGAGCTTCAGTTTTCATATCCAATCTACTGAATATTTCCTATTAGATGGGGTCCTATCAGTTTAAAATCAAGCATGTCTATCAGCATGACTCAAACAAAGCTAACTGCTATAAATTGAATGCTTGTATCGCTCCCAAGTTTATGGGTTGAAACCTTCATCTCCAGTGTGATGGTGTTTGGAGGTGGCTCTGTGAGACATAATTGGTCTTGAGAGTGGAACTCTCATAAATGAGATTTGTGTCCTTCCAAGAAGAAACACAAGAGAGATCATCTTTTTCTTCATTCTTCAAGGACACAATGAGAAGGTGGTCATCTGCAAACAGGAAGACAGAGCACACCAGGCACTGAATGAGCCAACCCTTTTATCTTGACTTCCAGTCTCTGAAACTGTGAGAAATGAATTTCTTATGTGTAAGCTACCCAGCCTACTGCTGTATTCTGTTACAGCAGTCTGAAAGAAAACACAAATCTTCCTTCATCCCAAAATACTACACCCCACAAAATCTTCTCCTGACTCCACTGTATCTTTCCATGGCTCAGCATTTTCAAGTCACTCATATGCCAAAGCCGGGAGGTGTCTGCTTTCTTCCTCTTGCTTGCTGCCCATAACCAACCCCAAATATTAGCATCTCCTTTCCATTCCCAGCGCTGCTGCCCCACCTGAAGGCTATTTTACCTTGACTTGGGATTTCTGTAATCACCTTTTAACTGATCTTTTGAGAATAAGCTTTAAGATTTTGATATATAATCACGTGATCATTGCAAAAATATTAAGCATATAATATTTAAAATTACAGCCCCTCAATGACTTAAAACTCCCACTCTATAAATAACAATTATCAGAATTTAAGATGCATATGAATAATAGGAACAACTGACCAAGGGCCTACTGTGTGTCAGGCACTATTCAAATAATGCTAAATAGATTCTATAATCTTCACATATCATACCCCCCTAAGGGCATATGTACAATTCCTATCTCTGTTATCTGTATAAGGAAAGCAAAATATTAAGGGGCCTAAGTATCTTGCTTGAGGTCACACAGACAATAAGCATTTACTTTAATACACATTTGCATGTACATGAAGTACAACGTATATACCTATATCGTTTTAGGTTTTTTCCTATTTTACACCACAGGGGTAATACTAAGTGTATCTCTTTGTATTTTCACTTAACAATAATACATCTTGGGTATTTTTCCACCTTGGTACACATAAATTTACCTCATTCTTTTTAACTGTAACCTGTTATTACAAAGTGTGATATAGCATTATTTATTTCACCAATTCACTATTGATGGATATCTGGGTTGTTTTCAATTTCTCACTACTGGAAAAAAATGATGTGATGCACACCTCTGTACATAAATCACGGCATTCATGTGTGAATAGATCTATAGCACAATTTGTAGAAATAGCACCTCTGGTATTTCCATTTTTAATTTTGATACATTCTGCCAAAATATCTCCAAAAAAGCTTTGCCGATTTACATTCTCTCTCATAATGTATGAAGGTGCTTATTCCCCAAACAATTGCCAACACTGAATGCTATTTTAATTTTTAACAATCTGATGGGTCTCTTTGTTGCTTTTTAACAACCTAGGGCCTCTTTGGTGCTTTAACTTGTATTTCTTAAAATCCAATTGCAGTTGATCATCTTTTCAGACATTTATTGGACAATTATATTTTTTCTGATAATTTCTACTCCTATCCTCTGCCCAATTTTCTACTGTTTGCCCTTTCATGTCAAATTACTGGATATTTTGTTTTATTATAAACTTTAATATTTTGGTATAACTGTGTTGTAAATAAAATTTTCCCAGCCTGTAACATTTTTAAATTTTGTCTATGGTTTACAATGATATCAATGAAAAACTCATGAAGTAAATCTTGGCAGTTCTTTCCTTTATGGAGTCTGGTGTTTCTGCCTTGCTTTAGAAGCAAAATTAAATATTTTTATGTAGTTTTAAAAGAATATTGTATTGTTAGCACATGTCCTTCTGAAATACATTGCTGCATATGGAATTAAGAAAGGCTACAGCTACCCCACCCCAAGTGACAACCATAGGACCAATGATTCCAATGACATCAAACAATCCAATGCTTGGTCCTTGATTAGAAGTGTATTACATGATGGAGACAGCATTCTTCTTCATACACTAAACCCATCAGTTGATTTGTAACTATGCTCTCTCTTCTCAATAATTGATATAATTGTAACGTAACTTTGGCTAGATGAAAAACCCTTTTCCCCCTCATCCCCATGTGTTTAATAAAATCTTGTCTATTCTTGGTTCTCTCTTCCAAGGGAAGGTTAGAATTGTCTGGTCAAGTTTCACAAAATATCTTACTAAAATTTAGCATAGTGTTGCACTGAATTTACAAATTAAAAATTAATACAGCTCAACCATACTGAATATGAGGATTCTTATTCGAATAGTAATCAACTCACATAATATCCATTTTTTTTTCAACTGATGTTGGATTAAAGATAAAGCTTTGCAAGGGCTGGGGATATAGCTCAGTGGTAAAGCATTTGCATAGCACGTGGGAGGCACTGTGTTCAATCCCCAGCACAGCATTAGAAAAAGAAGAAAAAAAATATTTTCAAGTCCAGGTTGTCAAATCTCACCCTCCCCTGTCTGGTTTAAAGCCCCCTCGCCAATTTTATTTCCCTTTGTTATTCAAAAAGTTTTCTTCCATCAAACTAGTGTACCTACTCTATAGCAAATAATCCTTCATTCCCTATGTGAGAAATAATGTACAATTATGAGAGGGAGAGAGCAGATATATCCTTCATCCATACTCATTCTGAAGCACTGACATTCTGGGTCCACCCTTCAAAACCATTAGACACCAGGCAAGAATAGAAGTGTTATCCTCATTAACTTAAAAGAGATCTGATTTGAAGAAGGAAAGGAAGGGCTTTATACCACTACATAACTATAGACATTCGCTGATCTTTTCAGCCTTTGTGGGAGAGACAAACTGGTGTCAAACAAGGCAATAGATACTGGGAAACCTGAAGAGAATTAACTGGGTCCAAACTTGTAAGATGCAGGATGTGTTTCATGCAGCATCTCTGACAGACGAGGTACGCAGTAGAAATGCATGAGGAAAGGTTAAAAGAACCTACATAACACGACCTGAGAAGAGACAAATTAAACTGAAAAGTGTTTCAGGTATGCATTTGAAACTCAGAGCAGCTGGGACTGGGTCTGCCAAGAGGCCGGGGAAGGTGCTGCATTACAGCCAAGCCACCGCACTGAGGGGGCAGAGGATCAGGAATGACAAGGGGTCAGGGTGGCCACACGAGGGTAGCAGAGAGCAGGCTAAACAGCAGAGACCTGGGTTAACGTGAAGAAGTTATTGAAACTGAAAATCTGGATCCAAAGTAGTACTTTACCTGCAGACAATGAGCACAGGACAAGAGTTGATGGCACATCTCCAAGAAGAAGCAGGTACCCAGAAAGGTAACTAGCATGTAATGAGTTCTAGATGCGAGCGGTTTACATAAACATGCTCATTTAATCATCTTCATAACAAGTCTCAAAGATAGGCAATAATTAAAATCTAATGCTTAACTAATGAAATGAGTGATCTCAAAATGGCACGGCTGGTGTTTAAGTCTCAGGTGAGCTCAACATCAGAATCCATGCTTCTCCAATGAGTCAAAAGTGTCTCCTTCTAAATGGACCCAGAACCTGGTTAACTTTTTTAGAGCTGGACACAGTCATTTTTAGGCCTCATGGTCCACAGAAAGCTATCTACAGTTCCACATAAATGCAGCAAGAACCCCTTGCTGTATTCCCTTTCAATTCTGGTTCAACTATAGGAATAACAGAAATAATCATCACCCTGACAGGTGCACAGAGGCACTAGCATACAAGGAAGCCCTGGGACTGGAAGCTCTCGTGAAAAACGTCGATAGGCATCACCTGATGATGGAATTAACTATTCTAGAAGTAGCAAGCTCTAGAATTTGGGGTCCAAAAGAGATCTTAGGAATAAAATGGACTATTACATGACCATAAGTTAGCCAGAGAGGACAACTTAGAAATAAAGAATTGCAAGAAACATACAAGAGGGACTGGCATAGCATCTTGTGTTCAACTTATAACCATCAGCTTTGGCCTTACTTATCTACTGGGACCTGTTCTGAACCCAACTATCTAAAAGAAAAGGATCAGACAAGAGGTACTGAAATGATAAAGGAACTGGCAGAAGGTTAAGAATTGGGACATTTCACCTAATGTACAAGAGGTTGAGGGACAATTTAATAACAGTCTGAAAGCCTCTAGAGGGACATTATATAGTGGCTAGTAAAGAAAATGGGATGTCTTCTTTCATGAACCAGAGGGAAAAGCCTTAAATGGCAGTCGGAGGTTTGCTTTGGACCTTAGACGAGACTTCTCAATTGTAAAATCAAACTCAATTGTAAAATCAAAAATCAAAGAATTTGAAGACTCTTCTCCAAAGATGTTGATGAGTGAATGGAGTCTTTCATGCATCCATTCAACCAGTATTTAAAAAGTACCTGTTATGTGGCAGGCTTTTTTTACGTGCAATATCCTTTAAGTTTCTGGCAATACACCTTTGATCAAAGTTGACAGAGTTTCTTTTCCTGTGGAGCTTACATTTACTAGAAAAAGGACTATATTAAGAAAATAAGTTGCAAGGGAATGGGCAGGGCTCTCTGAGGAAGAACTTAAGCTGATATGCAAAAGCAAGAACAGCTCAGCACAGGGCAAAGGAGAAGGGTTCCAACTCAGATAAGCCAGTGCACAAGTTGGGGTGGACAAGGGCATGGCATGCTAGAGGTGTTAAAAAAAAAAAAAGAAAGCATGGCCATCAGGTCACATGAAGTCAGAGAGAGGCAAGGGCCAAATGGAGCAGGCTTTTACAAGGTTAGCAATCAACAGAGAGGAATAGTCAAGAAAATTTTTGAATGAATCAGTGGTATTTTTTTTTTAAATTTGGAAACTTAACACAACTGTGTTCTAATGTGTATTTACATACATGGTTCCCTCCATGAGCCCTTAGTCAGAAGATGCAGGGTGAAGTTGAGTTGTTTTTTGAGATCCTCAGGGTGTAGGAATCACCTGGGAGCACTTGCTGGCATTCAGATCAGGAATCTTCATTATTAGCATATGAAACAGGAATATTCTAGGTGTCTGTGTTCTTTTTAACAGGTACCCCCAGGTAACTCTTTTTATCAAGCACAGATGGGAAAGACCAGAGAGTTTAGAGACACACTTAAATTAAGATGTCAGCTTCACCAGTTCATTCTGACTTAAAGGAACTTCCCCAGCTTCATTTTTCTCATCTGTAATACTACCTGCAAGTCGCTGGGCCCTGCATAAATGCTAAGTAATACAGCATATGCAAAGTGCCAGACACATAGTAGGCACCCTGTAAAAGCTGAATGAAGAAATATATGCACAAATATATGAAACTTATGCATGAATGAGACATTTTATACACACACATAATTCGCTGTTTGTATTGCTTGTTGTTTGAGCCTGCAATGTTCCTTATCACCAGAGAGCCCAAGAGCTCAAAGAGTGGAGGTGGGATCTGGAGCAGAAGTGAACCTCCACCCATCATCTGTCTCTTATTTAGGCTTTCTTCTCTCTCCTCCCATTCAATTGGCCTAACCATTCTGATTCACTACCCTCTGCCCTTGTCACCTCTGTTCTTCCTTAAAACAGAAAATAACTTGCCAGCTCTCCTCCCCCTCCAGCTTGTCCTAGAGATGACCCTAGCTGAGAGATGGCCTGGGTAACAGGTACTACTTGAGGGAGGCTTTTTGTCAGGAACTTCCTGAGATGACCAAACATCCCAGTTAGTCAGGGACTTTGTCAATTACAGCACTAGAAATCCTAGAAAACACCTCAGTCACTGGCAAACGGAGACAGTTGGTCACCATACCTAACCCCTTACTTACAAAACTTAAGTTGCCGTGTGCCAGTGTCTGTGTCCCCTACAGCACCGTCTACGTTATATATTGGTGTCTGGGTCTTAGAACATTATCCTGCGTGTTATCTCTACCTTACCCATAGAATCCAAGACAGGACCACACTCAGTGGGTCTGATTCAATATCATGGCACTGAATTTGTGGTCCTCAGAAGGGTCAGGCTTCTGCATCAAATGATGTGTATTCTCCTATCCATCCATCCACCACTGCCAGAGTTATCGCTCTAAAATGCAAATCTGGCACTGACATTTCTCTGCTTAAACCCTTCAATGCCTCCTTGTCTGCAGAATAAAGAGAAATCTCCAGCATGAATTCCCTTCAGTTCAGCCACAACTGTTGTTTCCTTCTCTGCTGTTTCTGCATATGCTGGTCCCTCTTTTACAAGGGCTTTCATTCCTTTTACACCTGGACAACTCCTAATCTTAAGGTTTTCCATGAATTTAATCTCTATCTCTTCTCTGCTCCCACTGTGCCCTATGTATAATTTTCCAGTAGCATTTTTCACATGGTATAGTAATTCTGTGCTTGCAAGCCTATCTTCCCCACTGGACTATGAGTTCCTTGCAAGTAGGTTTCATTACTTGCTCATCTTTGTACTCTCAAGTGACTAGCACCAGACATGGAAAATTTCTCCGAACATTTTTAACATCCACTCCCACTTTATTTTTCTGAAAAGCAAAGCATTGCTATTAGATGGGTTTTAATTGTCAAGTATTTGCATCCTTGAATATTATCCTATCAATAACCCTTACAGATAAAATGAGGCCCCCAAATGGTGTGAGAATTAGTGATGGGAAAAGAGAATCCATTGAGGGTTTTATTTTGCAATTTTAAAAAATGAAAATCTGAAAGTTAATAAGATATCTTTTATACGCTGCAACAAAACAATCAGGTCAAACCACCAATCAATTTCAACTAGCATTGTACATGATGCATAGAAACTCAGTAAACCATAAACAAATGAATGATTAGGGAGCTCTGTTCTTATATACACCAAGTTTGTTCACCAGGTGTGATCATAAATGAGGAAATTCTTATTTAACTTCATTTATATTTACAAATAGACCAGAATGTTTCTACCCAGAAATTTTCTGGAACACCTCTTTGGGAACTGCCTTAAGAACCAACATCTAAGTCCAACTATAAGCCACTTACTATCACTTTACAGAAAAATCTTATTTTTGTATTACACAGTATGAACTACCAACTTATCCATAAAGCTTGGATTTGAAAGATATTTGGCTATTACAAAATTAAAAGCTATTTTCAAAGGATAAACATTGTCCACAAAGTGAAGTGATATAAAAGGTTGTGACATGCTGAGGTCAATTCCAAGAATTAGAAAATGTATCTGGAGTTAAGTGGATGAAAATACTGCACATGTGTATTAGAATCAATCACTTTATCTTAGACATCATGTATCCCTGGATTCAAATTCATACATACCTGCAGGGAGTATACCAATGAAGTGTGGTTACACACTTTCATGTATGTGTTTATGAAAAAAAAGTTTATTAAGCCTTTATAAACATTTCATCTTAATTCAGAATTAACTGAGAATCTCTGCTTTGTTTCTTTTCTTTTCTTTTTTTTTTTTTTTACTGTCTACATGAAGCACTAGGAATAATGAGAATCATGAAATATCATTCCTGATCTCAAAGAGTGCACAGTTAGAGAAGAAAAACATGGACAGGACATTGCAACACACAAAAAAAGTATAAGAGTGGAGATGCATATTCAATACAGTGGTAGCACTTAGCAAGAAGTGATTACCTCTAGGTAGAAGGCTTCAGAGCCAGCAACCGCTAATCAAAGTTTGGATGGATAAACACAAGCACAATTTTCATCCAATCTAATGAGATGGGCAATCCAGGTATAGGAAATAGTATGTGCAAAGACACTGAGGCATGAAACAACACAGTGTGTTTGGGAAATTACAAGCCATTTGCTATTGCTGGAGCACAGAATGCAAGTTGAGAAACATGGAGACATTTTATTGGAGAGGTTACGGATTCCCATGTACCTGAAAATGCACGTTTTTTGTTTGCAGATGATGATATGTGTCTACTGTCTTTCCATAATACATCAATCAGCCTGGAGCTGGAGCAATAGTGACACACACATTTATTAGGATTTTACTTTTGCTTGAAGTTATCACAAAAAATTTCCCTGGTCTCCATTCATATTTATTCTGTTCCACTCCTACTCTCTCACCTCTTCTTCATTTCCCTATGAAAGGTAGTTATCCAGCTCCCTCCCTCCTTGTGTTGTCTCCTCCTATATGATCTGAGTTCATCTAGTCTTACAGGTCATCCTCTTACCTAATACCAAGGAACTCCCCTTCTTGATTTCAGAACCAAGTCCAAATGGCCCCCTCCCAATAATAGCCTTCCTCAGTAGGTGTAAAGGTTAAGGATTTAGAGGTTAAGGGTAAGATTTTTGAAACAAATCTGCATTTGAAACCCAGGTCTCTCATTCCTCATCTTTGTGTTCCTGTGTCAGTCATTTCACTTCTTCAAGCCTCAGTGTCCTCCTCCATAACGGATAATGAATACCACATGGAGGGCTTGTGCATATTGTAATAAATGTAAACAAAGGGCTTTGTAGCAAGTCTGGCCCTTAATAGTTTTTGCTAATTATAAATTCAAAGTGTCCAGTGATTTTCATGCCTAAATCATATGCACATACAGGGTGATTTAATTTGGTAGATATTTACCTTGACTTTATCTGCTTTTCTGGAAAGCTGTGGGAGGCACTGCTGCAGTGCCACAACTCCAATTAGAATGATGCCCCCTGGGGTTGTGCAATATGGCTACTCTGGGAAGGAGCGGAGGCTTTTCTCTGCAGCTTGTTTCTTTCTATAGTTTGAATATTTTAACTTATCAATAAATTACCTTAATGTTTTAAAGTGTCAATAGGGTCTCTGGGCAGGGAGGTTTGGGACTAGTTTGTTTTTTGTGTTTCTATTTTGTGCTACTATTTATTTTAAAAAAGAACTAAGCTAATTATAAGCTTTTAAGAAACTCAGAATTTTAGAAGTCATTCCAATCAGTGTTACAGAGGGTTTTAGGGGAAGGTCAGTCAAAAAGTGTTCCTCAGGGAAGGGCAAGAGGTACAGGGGCAAGAAATTAAACAAATTATGTGGTGTTCATGTACATATGTCTCAGTGATTCCCACGATTATTTACAATGATAATGTGCTGATTAAAATGAAAAAAAAAAAAGGCCAAATCAAAAAGAAAAGTATTTGATACTGGAAAGAGGAGTGAGTACAGATACTCCCGTCAAGCAGGCCTGGATCTGGATCCCCTATTCACAAATTATGTCATCTTGCTATTCCTTTGTGTCCTTGTATTGAGAAGGGTAGAAAGAATCGCAACCACATCGGCATGCTTTGTGGTACTTAAATGAGATACTGTGCATGTAAAGTACCCAGCACAAAGTCCTGCACAGTATAGGTTCTCAAGAAATGGAACCTGTGGTAACTTTTATTAGGTTTAAGTTGCTGTCCTGGTTGCTGGCTTAACACTGGTTAGAATTAAGATACTGGTTAAAACTGGCAATTAAATTGGGGTTGGTATTCAGATGAGTAGTTAAAGTCTGCAATAGATTAGGGTTAGGATTGAAATTAGAATTCAATTAAGGTTAGAATTAAAATGCATATGGAGGTTATTATTAAGGATGGTGTTAATTAAAACTGGATAATAGAAGTGAGAAGCAGCATGAGGAGTACTAGATTAGTAGGGTGGAAAGCTGAAGAAGAAAGCAATGTGGAAACCTATGTAGAATTTACTGATAATGGAAAATCAGAGCGGGAGTAATGCAGAATCTGAATGGAGATTGAGCCAAATCCTCTGAGAGTTCCCCCTACAGGTGCTATCATCCCCTCCCCCAGGCGAATATGTAAATTTCCCCCCCACGCAGGCTGAGTTCCTTCCCTCTCCTCTCCTGAGCAGAAGCAGCGTGGGGAAAGGAATGCCCAGGGCCCACACAGCTGTGTCCAGCGCAGCACTGGTGCCAGCACCACATTCCACACCCCCAGCTACCCAGGCTGTTGCTGAGTGGACAGGGGCATCCAGGAGGCCAAACCCGCCTTCTCTCCACTCCCTTTCTCTGCTCCCCACAATTTTCACTGTAGCTGCCAGTTCTGAAATCCCACAGACAACCTACTCCAGACTTTGTGCAAGTCTCTGGGAAACGCATATTGTATGTCACAGTGTTTTAGAGCAGAGAGTAACCATAGAGATCACAATTCAACATGGATACTTTTATTTTACCTATTTTTACGATGGGGATAATCCTTGTAGGTCAACCTTTCTTCGTGGGGAGGGAGGAAGAACCTATTTTTAAGTGAAGAAAGTGCCTATGGAATATTGGGGGCACATGTACAAGGGCATTAAAATGATTATAGGCAAGGAGTTACTCCAAATGAGGTACAACTCGTGGAGAAACCACCTCTCCATTCTGATATGTGCAGGAGTGAGGAATTCCTCAAATTGGACCTTGCTCTGAAATATTGGGAATGATACTCTTTATCTTTCCTGCCCTTTAGGGGTACTGTCTGCCCCCCAGCCAATACTGGTAACTCCTCAACTATTTAGCTGTATGAACACAGAAAGTCATTTAGCTTCTGAGTTTCATTTTCCTCATCTGTTCAACAAGAACTGTTATTAATTTGATAATCTTTAAGGTCCTTTACAACTCTAATACTCTTTTACTCTATAATTCTAAAAGCCAATGACTTCTTCCTATTCCCAAGACCTAAACTGCTGCCAAACTGATGCTGATGATGCAGAAAAGGGAAGAGGAGCCAGTAGGAAAAGAGCATTCCAGAGTCTCATTTGCTAACCTTAATACTGTCTTTCCAAACCGGCTTCCTTCCTTTTCTCCCACCCTTGGTTCTCATCCCATGCCTTTACAGTAAAGGGTGGGGCCCAACCAGCAATCACCAGAGAATTAAGGAGGGATAGGCAGAAGGAGATCACAGAGGAGCAGCAGATGGAAAAGACAATTAAACAGAGGACTCCAGGACTTAATTCCACATCCTCCCCTCTCCATCTCACCCATCTCCACTCTCATCCCCACTTCATTACCCTGTCCTCTCTTAAGCCCACTTAGATGATCTCTAAGTTTTCTTCTAGCTCCAAAGACAATATTATCTGTCCATCGAGATCCTTTAACTGGAACAGCGTGATTCTTTCCCACTGAAGCTGATTCCTTCTGTAACCACTACCCCCCTCACTGCCCTCCCCCCACATACTCCTTCCTCTGTCTGAAAGACTAATTTTATGCCAACCTGGTCCCACCTCTGTCAGAAATACTGATCTTCCCCTTACCTCCCCCCAAGCCCACTCCGAGCCTCTTTCTCTTGCACCCAGATCTCTACATCCCTCTACTACACCACCTCCTCCATCTTCATTTCTCAGAGACTCAAATGTGACCCAGAAATCCAGGGAGGCAGAATAGCTTGAAGTCACTGAGTAAGTCCAGTCAGGCAAGTTTATCCTGCAAAAAATAATAATAACTACCTAACCACTCAAGAAATGTTGAAGAGGCAGGCAGAATTATTCTCCAGAAAAAGATAAACTCTAGAAACAGCAGAGAAAGACAGTGGAGCTGCATCTTGACCATCCAGAGAATATTCTTTCTGTGCTTCTTCATCATTGACAGTTATTTATATAAATTGGACTTTACTGGTTACAAAGTGCTTTCCACATCCTGACCCTTGAGTTCTGGGATGACAGAGGTATTAACTACATCACAGAAAGTTAAAATATCTTATCTTTAAAAAGAAAAGAATTATTCAAACATTAAAGATCAGCACAAGGAGGCACAGTGATCAGCACTAAAAGAGAACTGATTCAGGAGTTAGAAAACAGGCACCCAAATCCCTCATCTAGAGCCAAAATACTGGCCTCACAGGATTGGAAGACACTGTGATATCATATTATTCCATATCCTAGCCAGCACCTGCATCTTTTATTAACTCTCAGTGTAACTTTGCATAGGTCAGTTACCTCCTTTGGGTCTCTGTTGTACCAGTATAATTAAGGAGTTAGATTAGACATTTTCTAAGAACTCTTAACATACCTGAAATTATTTGATCCAGTATTCTAAAACTTAAGAAATTTACTCCAAAAGCTAAGTTTCAACAAAAGTAACTCAGATCCTTTTTCTGAGATATGCCAAAACTTTTCTAGAGATCCTCAATCACAAAGAACAGCAAACACCAGGGACTTGGGACTCTTGAGCACGAGCAAGTGCAAACACCCTGCCTCTCTCATTCATCTTGTGTCTGACCTAGGGAACAAGAGCTGCGTTAGTCACAGATGCACTGGTCTTAAGAGGGTCTGTGGATCAGACATTCACCCAAGCATCTCACTAACTAAAACTTGAGAAGGAACGACAAGATCTTCTGAAAGATTAAGAAGAAAAACATTGAGGGCAAGGACTGGGAGGAAAGGGGTATGACAGAGTTAAGGGAGAAAATACTGAGTTAGTTTTGTATGCTGCTGGATTGGATGAGGGTCTGAGGTAAAATCGTGTTTTTTGGAAGGTAATTTCTTTGACTAGGGATTGTAGGAGACATTGGTTCCCTTGGCCTGGAAGATGGTTTTCTGAGTTGGGGCCACAAATTGTTGCTGGACAGATAACTAGGAGCTCTTGGGTAAGAAGAACTAGAGATGTTTGTGTTTAGGAAAATGGTGATGGCAACTAGTTACCCACTGAGGAGAGTTAACCCTGGGCACATTATGGATAGGGGGAGCCCGGGATTTGGGGGGATCCCCATTTGCGAAAGGAGAAGGCGGGGCTGGAGGACCTCAGGCTAGTGGGCACGCCCTTGCCCAGGCCTGCAGTGGCCGCTCCCGCCAGCTGGCCCACCGCCCTGCCTGACTCCCCTCCCTCCACCCCAAGACTAAGAGGGGTGCGCGCATGGGGTCCCACTGCTGAGCCAGCTCCCTCCCTTGGCTCCACACCCGAGCAGGGCTGGCGGAGCTCCCGGGGGAGAAGATGGAAAGCACCATCAACGCGCTGAGGGGGTGTGGAAGGCGGGGGGAATGGGGAATGCGGCAGCCTGGCCCCCCCGCGACCAGCCCAGCCCCCCGTCACCCCCCCTCCACCTCCAACCGAATGGTTTGCTCCGAGCGCCCTATTTAATCCCCGCGACTGCAGCAGCGCCGGCTCCCTCCCGGTCCCCGCCTCGGCCCCGGGCTTGGAAGCGGCTCGGGGGCGCCCTTTCGGCCAGGGACGTCGCCTGCCCCCTCCCCAGCCCCAGTCCCTGGAGACCCAGGATCGCCAGCGCCCAGCCAGGGAGCCGGCCGGGAAGCGCGATGGGGGCCCCTTCCGCCCTGCCCCTGCTCCTGCTTTTCGCCTGCTGCTGGGCGCCCGGCGGGGCCAACCTCTCCCAGGACGGTGAGTGAGGGAGGGGGCGGCGCCAGGGGAGGTGGGGACTGACCCAAGGAGAGGGTTCGGATTGGGAGTCAGACGGAGGGAGCCTGTTGGCTTTGTTTGGAACCCAGGGCTAAAGTCGCCAGCCGCTGTAATACCCTTGTGTCTGCTCTGAGCATCCCTGTCTCCGAGGACCGCGGGGTGTGCCGGCGTGTGCACCCTCCTGTGTACCCTGTGGAGTGGGTGTCTGCGTGTGCGCCCGGGGTTCGAACCTCGGGGCCGACGTCTGTCATGAGCAGCCCGGGGTCTGGATGTGTTGATGTCCGTGTGTGTGTCTGGGTGTGCGCGTCTGTGTTGGTGTCTGGCTTCGCGTTTCTGTGTCAGTATCCGTGTGTATGTCTGTGTCAGTGTGTGTTGGGGGCGGAGTGAGATTTGTCGCTGTTTCAGTCAGGGCGTGTGTCGGGTGTTTGTGTATGTATGTCTGTAGGGGTTGGGTGACCAGAGCCATCCCCCAAACTGCTGTGTGCAAACATTTCTTCTTCCCCGCCTGTCCCCCAACCCGCGGGCGAGCTCCGAGTGGGCAGGGAAGGGGGCCTGGGTGAGGCTGTCGAGGGGGGCGTGGGCAAAGAAGGGGGCCTTCTCCTTGGAGCAAAACAACAACACAGGGAGGAGGGGGCCCCAGTTTGGCTGTATCCCTAGCGGTGGCAGAATCTGGGAAAAGAAACCCAGACAGGAGAGGAGGAAGAAGGTGGAGGGGTGGTTGGGCAGAAGGAAGGATCAAGATGTTTGGAGAGAAGACACATGGAAAATCTAAAGCTTTCCTGAACTGAACATTGATTTTTCCCAAATTCGGGGTGGGGTAGCGTACGTAGCCCCTTTACCCAAGTCTACAACTCAAACCTTCTTTGGTTTGTAACGGTAGAGGGATTAAGGAAGAGAGTCGGGGGAGAAAAGAGGCGGGGCCAGGGGTGAGGGGACTTGGGGAAGAGCCCCTCCCGCCCAGGGCCAGGCTATGTAGGTCAGCGCTGTGGGGGCACCTCAGCCTTCTTAAAGGCTGCTGATGGTTAATAGGGTGGCATGGGGGCACTTTGTAGGGAGAGCAGGAAGGGAGCCTCAGCTCAGAGCTTCAAGTCCCCAGAGGAGGGAGGGCGAGCTGTGAAGGGACTACAGGAATGTATCCTCCTCCACTCTCCCTCAGCCTCAGTCAGAGGTGGGCTGGTGGGGGAGGGGGAAGAGGGAACAGGACCTCTGCGGAGCAAAGGGAAGTGAGAAGAGCTGTGGGGAGGGTGGCGGCTATGCCCGGCCAGATGCCAACGAAAAACAGAAGAACCGCAGGGGAGGAGAAAAGGGGAGGCGGCTCCTGGGCGATGGACCCAGTGGCCAGCAGGGATGGGCACAGGGCGGGGCGGGGTGGAGAGGGGAGGGATTGAAACTGGGGAGGATGATGTAGAGAATTTCATCGGAAGAAAACAGGCGAGGAGCCAGGGTTCTGGAAGAATTATAGCTCCACCTTGCCTGACCTCCTCCCCCAGCCCTGTCTCCATCGTGGTGAAAGAGCTTCTCCTGGTGTGGGGACCCTGGGGATCCCTTCCCTATGGTAGACTGGCTGACTTCTTCCACCCTCTACTCATCAGACTCCCCAGGGGGAGTTCCTGCCCAGTCACCACAGAGACAGGAGCCCCTCCTCTCCCCTACACGGAATCCCCTTCTCCAGAGAACTGTTCCGATAACCCAGTTCACAGAGGAGATGAGCAGGGTCCTGGGGGAGAGCAGACTAAGTGCAAGGCAAAGAGAGGCTGTTGGCTATGTGTGCCTCAACAATGACCCTCCTACTGGGCCTTAACTCTCAGCTGTAGCTCCTGGCCTTCCCTTCCTGCTTACTGAATCAAAGGGGGCAAGATTCACCCAAACTCTGTTTGGCAGTGGGAACTGATTGTGCCAGGCTGGTTCCTAAAAAGATGTCCTCCCAAAAGCGTCACACTCTTCTACTCTGGATACAAATGTTAGAGACTAGAGTAAATCTGTGTACTGGCCAAGTCTTCCTTCACCAACTGCACTAATCTTTCTTGGTCCTCAACTTGGGAGCCCAGACCCTACTCAGGCTTAAAGTTGAGAGAAAGAAAAATGCTCCATTCTCATATTTAGAAATAATTCTCAGAGCAGCAGCTTGAGGAAAAGAGTGGAAGGCAGAAACTTCTGAATGGGGAATTTCAAGGGAAGAGGTGGGAGGTAGGGAGATGAGAGATAAGGTCCCTTTCCAAAGAAAAGTCACATTGTGCATGGTTTTGCTTGTAGAGCATCATGTCTATAGAAAGTAAGCATCCATCTAGTGTGCAGTATCTCAGGATATACGGAGGTATGAGACATAACCACAAGATCTTCTATCTTAAAGTAATTCTGCCCCTGAGGTTTTGGATCTGAGAAGGCCAGCTCTGATGGTGGGAGGTAGGTGCATGTATTTAATGCTCACAGATACCAGTCCTGAAGGTCATTCTGACTAGTATCATGTAGGAGGTGTATCTCATACCTCTGAGGTGTCCTGGAGCCCCTGGGCGTGGAACAAGGTAGTATATAACTTGATTGGCAATCAAACTAGGAGAGATGTGGTTATGAAGGTTTAAGGATAAAATGCTCTAATATCCTAAGGCTTCAATGGTCAAAGGTGTTGTGGGAGGGTGGCTATTTCCTTATTTTGAATAAGGAAAACAAAATTCATGTACTGCTAGGATGCATAGCTCCCCAGAGTATGACATAAATTTCTTAAGCTTCATAAGGTGAAAGAGGGATTGAAAGTCTGGAAAAAGGCAAGGAACTGATATCTGAACCTGGCCATTAGAGCTCTGGTTAAAAGCTCAGGATTTTGCCACCTGTCCTTCCTTCTTATATTTCTCTACTAGTATTGGCAGAAGTTGACAATTCCAGGTTTGAGGGATGTAAGGCCTATGAACTAATTGTACCCTGTGATCATCTCTGGTGCTCAGCTTGACATTCAACATTGTGACCAGCCTCTTTGGATTCTTCCTTCCCCAGTATTTTCAGCACTCTAATTTGACCTAGTGTAGAGACAGATGGATGGAAGGCCTTGTTTGGTTTCAGACCAGGATATAGCAATTTAACCTTGTGTTTCACTGTCCCATACATGAATATCTTTTCCTTCCCAATGACCTTCTGTCCACTGCCATCTATTCTCTAGCCCCGTGGCCAGCTGCCCAGTGTGAAGATCATGCCCAATGTGCTAAAGAAGTCCAGCAGGCATTCACTCCACTGCTGCCCACGGATCTGCTTGGCAGACCTACTCCTTCCAGTTTCTGGTCTAGTTGCAGTGGTAACTCTTCTGTTTCTGTTCCTATTCTCTTCCCAGCTATTAGAAAGGATATGTAGTCCCTTAAGACACATACATCTTCTCTCACAGGAAAGTTGAGACCATCACAAAGAAATTGGTAGAGTACAGTTTAGCTACTTGCAAGAAGAACCAGTCTGTCTGATATGGGGCCCAATCTATGGAATGTCAACTGCCTCCCCAGCAGTTATGCCAAATGTTGTGTCCTCAGCTCTCCTTGGGTCTGACAGCATGGTTGGTTTTAGTAGTTTCCTCTAGGGTAGTGGTTATTTCAGTGAAACCCCCTTTCAAACAAGCAAAACAGATCAAAGGAGAACTATTCTTGTTGAAATGGAGAAGACCTGGAGCCCTTGCTCTCTTCTTCTTGGCTTCCTGCCCTCCTAGAATCCTCAAGGCCACCTGGGTTCGGCTATACAATTCAAAATCCTCTGTCTGAGCCTGAGAGTAGAAGGAGCCAGTTCAGACCCTTCAGCTTTCTCCCTTTCCTCCCCCAACTGTGCAAGAAAGGAGGTCCAGATCTAATTTCAAGAGTGTCTTGTTTGGGATATTCAGTATTCACTTAGAGAGGGTGACTCATAGTTCTGCAGCCATAAAATTCCACAGATGGCATCTTTTTGGTGTTCTGGTCACTCTGAAACAGAAGACTGTGTAGTCGTGCCATTGCTCCATAAATCTTTAGATTTTTATTTTGGTACTCCTTGCTGTCACTATACTTTCTGTAGAATGGGATCAAAAGCTACTTTTCTTTAAATCACCTGCTAGGAAAACTATCTTCACAGTTACCATCAGAGAACTAAAACCCCAGGGGCTGTGCCTTGTCACAATCTCTATTATGTCTTATTCCAGTGGAACTGTCTACTAGCTTAACAATCCCTTTTTTGTCATTTAATTCTCAGTAAGTGGAACATTATCTAAGGATGGTAATCTAGGTTCCAGATTCTCTTTGAAAGCAAGCTGTGGACTGAACCAGCTCCTTACTGACTACTGAGTGAAAAATCCAGGGCATTAGAAAGATTGGGTAATTATGTCTTCTTTTATTTTTCATGCTAGAATTTCATATTTCCTGTTTGACCATTGGCTATAGGCCAAAATACTGGAACATTTTGTTTCCTGGATGGGGTCATATCCTAGAGGTCCACCCATAAGCTCTGAAAATAGCAATCCTCAAGGGAATGCTCATAAGAGAGAGAAATAAACCCATCAAAAAGAAAGCCTAGAGAAGCCAGCCATTAGGAAAAGATTCAGGTCTTTAAGAGCTCAGTCAAATGAAGAATAAATATTCCATGTCATTGTAAAGCAAAGAAGAATAACTCTCCAGGCCCAAAGACTTGTCTCTGCCTCTAAGATCAGCAGTAGTGGTGATTCCTGACAAGGTCAGACCAGCTGATACTCAGGGCTCATAACTATGCAAGTAAAAGTCCAATCCAATTCTATTACACATAACAAAGAAACCCACCCCTTCTAGTAATGAGAAGCCAAACTCTCAAGAGTCATGACCATATGAAGCTATTGAGTTTCACAAAACAGAAGCTCAGTAAAGCTATGTTTCCTCAATGAAGCAGCAAGTATTAAAGAAAGAATCACTATTCCTTTAACACAATTTCCCTTAGTGCTGAGAAAGTGACCAACTTTCCCAACTAGCATGGAGGTCTGTAAGTTTTGAGGACAATACCCTTCTTAAGAGGCAGGATCCCATACCTCTTCTCCAAGTATATCAAGTGTGGGCTATTTATAGCAGTTTGGTGTGCCTGGGCATTCTAATAACATCTCATAACCTACCCAGTGAGAATGCACATTTTTGGCTTCCTCATATCCTAGTTCTCTGATGAGGGCACAGGCTCTCTGTACTGTGTTCCTTCATTAGAAGGAAAGCCAAACTCTGGACTGTTTCCTTCATTAGAAGGTAAGCCAAACTTTATTCATAATAAATTCTTGTAAATTAAAACCCCCACCATCACTACTGATACCTAGGTATTTAACATAATTGTAGAGCTGGTCATGTGTTCATAAACTAAGTCTGGTGGTATTTCTCACACCCTAATCTTTTGGATATATATCTGGCAGGTTCAAATAAAGTATTTCGGGAGGACTTTGAGAACAAGCAATGGTGTAGCATGATCCTCACAGAAACCCTGATGTCTGTTCAAGGTCTGTGTGCATGACAGCTAGCTGCCCTAACCTATGATCCCAGTTCCTCTGTTCTTTGTGGAACAAACTACCTGTGCTTTGAGCTCTCCATGGTGCTAGCTACTGACAGTGACACTTCAGGCTCTTCTTGTTGCTCTCCATGGTCCTGCTCTACCTCCAAGCTTCACAATCTCTTTACTCTCCACAGTGTAGCCCTCAGAACAGGGCTAGAATCTCCCTCTCACCCCAACCACAGACACACTCATGGTCTTGATTGTGGTCCCTGAGCTGCTGCAAGGGGTAAAAAACCCTGAGATATAGATCAGGTGAGTTCTTGTGACCATTCAAACACATATGATCTTAGTTGTGCTTCCTGAGCTGCTCCAAAGGGAACCAGACCCTGAGATAAAGATCTGGTGAGTCCTTATGACCATTTAATCAACTGTAGGAGACTATAAAAGAGCAGGTAGTTCTCACATTTAAAAAAGGGTATTTTAATTTGAGATGTTCAGGAAACTGAGGTCAACAGTGACCTCAGATGGCCTCCAAACAACTAGATATTTTGCTATATCTGGACTCATAGATTAAAAACAGAATGACAAACAGTCATGTTTTATATTGAAACGGTATTTCTCATACATGATAAGCATATATACACCATAGATGTGGAATGTAAAATGAGTCCTACTGGGTTCATAAGCATGCACCTCTCACCAGCACTCTGAGCCTGACAATCACTCTAAGTGTTCTGACATGATGCTTATTTTCCCTCAACCTTAGCAAATGCAAAGACAAAATGTAATAATGGGTTTTCAGAATAGATAATAGAGGAATCCAATATATGAGAGGCACAGAAAACAAATATCAAAATCCTGACTCATTTCCCCCACTTTTACAACCATCTGGCATAGAACTAACTGGCCTTAAGTATTCCATCCCAAAGTCTAGGTCCTTGGTGGCATCTCAGTAGACACATCTTTTGTTTTTCTGTTTGTTTTTTGTTTTTGTTTTTTGGTACTGGGGATTGGACCCAGGGCTGCTTAACCACTGAGCCACATCCCCAGCCTGGTTTTTGTTTGTTTGTTTGTTTTGTTTTTTGAGACAGGGTCTTGCTAAGATGCTTAGGGCTTCTCTATGTTACTGAGTATGACTTTGATCATGTGATCCTCCTGCCTCAGCCTCCCTAGCCACTGGGATTACAGGCATGCACCACCACACCCAGCTTTCAGTAGATGTATCTTTAACCTGGACTTTGTTGCTCTCTGAGAGCATCTGCCAGTAAGCCAATGACGTAACGCATGGCAGGGAGCCGAGAATGCTCAGGCCCTGTCAGTCTTGGACCAGCCGGCCTGTTCCCCATATCACATCAGAATTCTACAAGCTCTTCCTTCCCTAAATGTTAACGGACCCATGTCAACTTCTGCATGATAGTTTATATAGTAGTTATACTGAAGAATGACCTATGGCAAAGTCTAGGTAGGGAAGCAGGCTTCCAGAATAAATTTCCAGGGCCCCTCCTTTCTTTCCTCATTTGAAACAAGGAGAAGTTTCCATCTTCAAGGACAGGTAATGAGAGTGATTTATCTCTATGAGTAAGCCTTCAGGAAGACAGAATTGGGGTTACAGTAACAGCTGGAATATCTGGCATCTACTCATCTCCCTAAGACCCAGTTCTCACAAAGAACAGACATGTTTCAGGGAGGTCAAATGCAGGGAGTCCAACATATTTTTCAATGTGTACATCATCCCACTGTGTGAACTCTTATCTCTGGGATTCTTTAACCCTCTCATCTCTCTTTTCTCTTTTTTTCTCTTGGGGGTCTACAGGAGAATGAGAAGAAATCTAAAAAATATTTAAAATAATTAAAATGTCATGTGCTCTAAGGATTTATTTCCCTTCCCCCAGCTAGACCTATACTAATTGTGTATTGATTGCTAATTATAAGCACCTTTAGCTCATTTACTTCCAGTTCAGGGTCAAGAAGGTCAGGTGCATCACCTTGCCCTAGGGAAGAGAAAAAAGAAAAAGAAATGAAGGCTGATGCCATTCATCTCTAGGATGGCCATTACTTGTGTCTCCCCTTTTCTTCATATACTCCCAAATATTGGCAAGGTAGGATGGAGAATCAGTGCTTCCAATATTGGATTTCACTGGGAATATGCAGTTTCTTGTTTCACATGTTCATTTCTCATCTTCTATGCCCTGACTCTTTGCTTCCAATTCTGATTCTAGAATTCCAGCCAAAGCCTCAGACAGGGTGAAAAGCTCCTGAAGGTGAACTAGTTTGAGTCTCTGACTTAAGTACCTGATACTTCTTGGAAACCCAGCAAGGCTCTAATAAGTACATCAATGACAGGTAGCTTGGGATCTATCATCATGTTCAGTCTTGAAAGAGCCTGCAGCCAAGTTCTTCCGTTATTATAAAATGAGGGGCCAGTTTTACCATCTGCTCCTCACCATTTGTCACCTAGCAAATGCAAAAATTATACTGGGACAATGGAACTCAGTAGTTCTTTTATTTCTTAAGAATGAAATCTTTCCAAACATATATTATATGTTTCCCCTCCAATCTCTATCCTATTATCTCTCACAAATGTAACAAAAACACCATCACTAAGCCCCTGGGCCTCTCATATTTTCATTTATCCTCAACTGCTGTTTAATGCCAACTCTTTTTTGGTTTCCAAGCCCTGGAGTCCAATGTCAGTGACAGATGGACTGAGCCTCAGCCCTGGGGAGGAGAGGATTTGGCCCTCTCCTGGGGAGTTTGAACAGAAGAAAGAGCCTAAATTCTGCTTTGGGGAGAATCTCTGAGTTTAAGCCATATGGTTTTCTGGAAGTAAGGGGTTCTGATTAATATGGGCATGTGAAAAGGGCTCTGTATCTGGGTCATAATAAAAGCTGTGTGTTTATGTCAAAAAAAGAATTAAAAACAGGGATATGAATAATGAGAATCACAGTGCATTTTGTGTGTGTTGGAGGACACATAAGGAGGGAAAGGAAACGAGTAACCAGGTTGGAAAACGCATGCGTCTTAGAGAACAAAAATGAGTGTATATCCACATCAAAGATGAGACACTCAATGAAGGTTTAAGAAGAGCGGAAGATATATTTCTGTCAAAACAGTATTATTTGCCATTTTGGGGATTGTGAGATCTGTAGACTTGGAGGAATGTGTCTGTTTCAGGGAAGAGTTAAATTCCCAGGAAGCCTCAAAGTAAGATGTGCCGCTCTTTTAAAAATACAGATTTT
Organism: Glaucomys volans; assembly: GCA_020662805.1. NCBI lineage: Eukaryota > Metazoa > Chordata > Mammalia > Rodentia > Sciuridae > Glaucomys > Glaucomys volans. The sequence goes on along the minus strand of JAJEJO010046386.1, from coordinate 32,128 downwards.
TTTTAAGTGGAAAGAATGGAGGGGAGAGACTAAATCTCAGTTAGGCTTGGGGGAATCAGGGAAACCTGAGTCGTGTGGGTGTGCAGAGCGGAACACATTCTTCTTCATGTAATGCTCCTAACCGTTGCCCTGAACCTGTCATCCGCACCCTGACTCTGATCATCCAATGAAGGCAAACAGTAAAAACAAGTCAGGAAAATCAGAACCAGCAGAGATAAATGCTTTCTTGCCTGCCTTCTAACAAATTAAACTTTTTCAAAGCATTGTTATCCCACCACACCAAGTCATCATCCTGAAATATCTACAGCGGAGCATAAAGAGCAAAGGAGAGTGAGATGGAGCCTGTTCAGAACGGGAATCCATTCCTGTATTCAAACAGGTACCTAGGCTCGAGAGTAAGAGCAAGGGATTGGAAGCTGGGCTGAGATCTCCCATCCTTGGAAATTATGTGTTTCACTTCCCCCTGATTATCTGGGATTTCCTGCCCATTTCCATTCCCTATCTTCCCAGACCCTTCCACGGAATTAAATGAATCCTACATTGAACTCAGTTATATTTCTTTTCCTAAGTACTTTCTTAAGATGGGGGAATTTTTTTTTCCCCCAGTTCTATTACATATGTGTGAAAGCAGCATGGTAAATTCAGAGAAAGGATATAAAAATCACCCCTCCATTCAGTTTAACAGGATAGCTAAGAACTCAGACCAAGTCCAGCCTCTTGACTCTGCTGTATTTGAATGCAGAGCCCAAGTCAGAACCATCCTGATTTCTGAAGTATTGTGATCATGGTGGGAAGGAAATGAGGAGATGGGGTAAACAGACACTCCTAAAATGGCTCAGAGCTGTCATCTTCCCAACAAGAGTCAGTACCTGCACAGAACTAGCTCTCCAGAAGTGTTTGCTCAGCCCTCCCTTGTGCTTTGCCCCCTCCCGCCCTCGCAGCCTCTCAGTGCAGAATGCTAGATGCTTCTCTACAGCACAGCCCAGTCCTAGAGAGAAGGAACTGAGCCAAGGAAGGGGCTCTTTGGGGATCAGATCCCCCTCCTCTGCCTCCTGACTGCAGTTCTCCTTGTTAGGACTCATATTGGCTGCAGAGGGGCTTGTTTTGGTTGGGGGCCAGCCCAGGGCTCCCTCCCAGTGCTAATGCACCGAGAACACTGACTCAATAGCAAATCAAAGCAACAGCTGTCCCCACCTCCTTCCCTGCCACCCACTTGCCAGCCTCTGCTCCTCGGAATCTTAACTAAGTCTCCGAGGGCCCCCCTCAGCCTACCACAAGCCCACTTCTGCCTCCAGATTTTTTTTCTCTTTAGCTCAAGAATAGGACATGTTCCTCTGCTTTTTTGTCTCATCTCTTCTAGCCCCTGTCTCCCACTTTAATTTTGCATGTCCACAGTGCTCCACAGTGCACATGCCAGCAGATATGTGCACAGGCAAAAACACATGCACACACACACACACACACACACACACCCTATTCTCAGAGTCACTCCTTTTAGCTCCTAAGGACATATCAGTAGCTTCTGCCCTTCAGCCTCCTCTTTTTCTGGAACTAGAACATGTCAGTAAGGCCTGTAGCTTGTGAAGATTCCATCTGCTGCATCTTCAGGAAGTTCTTCCTCATCTCCTCCCAGCCTCTCCAGCCTACCTCATACTTTAGTAGACTTAGTTTCCTCGAGGTCTGGGATCCTAGGGTTCCTCACTACCATATAAGGGGAGACAAGGAAGTAGGGAGAGTGGATGTCCCTAGGTGTGAAATCACACTTATCAGTAACATAAGCTTTGAATATGCTAGTCCACAAGGACTGCTATAAAATGACAAGTACAGGAGACTGGGGTTATAACCATAGAGCCGGCTGACTGCTGGTGTGACCATGCTTGAGCTCCTAAACTTCTCTGAGCCTTGGTTCCTCATATTTAAAATGAGAAGGTTGGGCTGGGGATGTGGTTCAGGGCTAGTATGTGCAAGGCCCTGGTTTCAGTCCCTAACACTACAAAAACCAACACACACACATACACACACACACACACACACACACGAGAGGGTAGAAGTGAATACCACTTAGGATCTTATCAACTCTAAAAGCCTATACTTCTAAAAAGTCATAGAGGGGAAACTATGTTAGGTGGAATGAGGTGTAACAGAAAGAGGAAAAGAATTATTGAATTTGGGCAGTAAAGAGTCAGAAAGGGCATTAGTTCCATCCACTTTGGTAGACTCGAAGATCATAAGAATAACCATCTCTGGCCATTATAAGTGAGTAGAAAAATTGACTGCAGAGCTATATATATATATATATATATGCATATATATATATATATACACATACACACACATATATAATTTTTTAATGACATCTTAAAATTTAATACTTTTTTCTTAACATTCGGCTATGGAAAATTTTTTAATAACTGGTGGGTTTTGGGGTTTTTTGCCTTTGTTTTTTTGTTTTTATTGTTGTTCTTGTTTTTTTTTCCAGTACTAGGGAAAAACAGGGCTGTATCTCCAGCCGTGTGTGTGTGTGTGTGTGTGTGTGTTACATATATATATATATATTTGTGTGTGTGTAAGAACGAAGAGTTAACAGAAAGATGTTTTTCATTTTAACCCCACTCCTCACACCCACCACAGACAAGCTCACCAAACTACCCAAATCCTCACCCAATCACACACCACTCCAAACCCAGGAAATAAAAACCTTTCATTTTCAACCTGCAGGAGCTGGAACCAAAAGGTTTTTGTAAGATGCACTATAAAACCTGTCTGAGCCCAGATTGAGTCCTTCCAAACCCAAAATCTCTTGGATAACCTGAGACCTCTGGGTCTGTAAATCCTAGATGTCTGGACTAAGCTTTACCAAGCTGAGGGGTTAATCGGCACGTTAGAAACTTCCTGGAGTGAAGATTCTGTCCCCACCTCCATTTGCCACCTATTTCCACTTCTATCCTGCACACCTCCTAGGAGAGCACAGCAAAGCTGGAGACAGCAGTGACATGGGGCCCAAGAGGCTCCTTGATAAACAAGGCTCCAGGTGGAGAAACCAGACAGCAACAGAAATAATAGAGGGAGGAACAAGGAGGAGCGTGGTAGCCTCGTCAGAAAGAGTGGCAAGGAGCAAGGACTCCGGAGGCCCAGATCAGGGAGGTAGGCACCTGAAGCGTGACTGAGCTTAGAAGTTCTGGAGTGCAGGTTAGCTGAAGAGCATCAAAGCTAAGGAAGGAGATCCTTGAGGACCTCCTGCTGCCTGTGGGGTGACAAAGGCTCATCCCTGAGGGGCAAAGGAGAAAGAGGAAACATACACCTGAAAGGACAGAGGTTCCTAAAGACATCCTGGGCCACCTCTTATGGCCTACCTAGCTTCCACCTGACGATGCTAAAATATCACAGATATTAGTGAAAAGTGAATTTAGAGGAGGACAGGCAAAGTTAGAAAGGAATGGAGGGAAGGAAGAAAGAATATTTTGGAACACAGGCTAGCCAAGTCCAAGACTGGTGACTAGACAGTGACGTTAGTAGACTTCAGTAAATGTGGTGTAATCATGGCTACACAGAATAACTGTAAGAAATGAAATGTAAAGACAGCCCTTTGTGATCAGGGTTTTTGTGTGTGTGTGTTTGTGTTTGTTGGTTTGTTGGTTGGTTTGTTTTTTGTTTCGAGGGGGGTGCTTTAAAGTCAAAATGAATCCCCCAAATCTTGGAGTTATCATCAAACCAGGCTTTCAGATGGAACTGGTCCAATTTCCTCCCAATGCACAATCAGCCATTATCTGTCAAAGAAAGCAAGTTGTGGCTCCAAGCATAAAGAAGAGCCCCAGGGGTCAGGTTGTAAGTCTGATTTTGTCATGATCCTTCCCTTCTGTGTACAATCCAAATATATATAAGAATTCACTAAGAAGCTGGTGTGGGGGAGAAGTTAGGAGTGGGATCTTCTGGTCAAGGAGCCTAGCAGTGAGCTTCCTAATAGTGGAGACACCTTCTAAAAGTGGGTCCCTTCAGTATTCTGGGCCACAGCCCCCAATACGTTTTTGCCTTGAAGATAACACTCCTCCACCCACCTGTCATGGTAGTCGTGAGGAATAACAAGTAGGCTGGGAGGAGTAGTATTTTTAACTCTGGAGCTAAAGAAATGCTGAGTCATCACCACCACCATCATCATCATCACCATCAACTCCCACTCAGGTTTTCTCTACCATCAGGGAAATGGGATTCTGGACCCAAGCACTGGTAAGACCATCAGCAGCTATGCAGGACGGCTCTTGCCCCCTTGTCCTGCCATCCCAAATTGTGCACCCTGTTTACAGTCCTATGACCAATGCACTGTAGCTCCCAAAACAGACAGGGCAGGAAAGATACATAAACCAAGCAATCAAGGATATTATACTGCAGACTAGCATAGACTTCCCTCCTAGAGTCACTTAAATTGGAGACATAATACATTTTTATTCATTTGAGTCACTCATTTATTTATTCAATAAATATTTATTGAGCACTTACTATGTGTGAGGTCCTGTGCTTGCGGTGAAAAGCTGAATCATAGGTGTCAATGTATGCTTTAAAGAGGCACATTAGTAGGTCTCCAGTTGCCACCTCTGCTACTCTTAATATGAACAATCAATCAGAAAAAAATCAGTGGGCGAAAGGGCTACTTTGTCCTTTAAAATGCTGAAAGTCCTAAAGATGTCAGAACCCATGGGTAAACAAGAAAAGAATTAAGGAAGCCCCAAAGCAATTGAAGGCAAACAATAAGATAATCTTTTAGTTTTTAGCCTAAGTGCTAGAATGCTATGACAACATGAGAAGATTTTGTTAGTTTTAATTAAACATGTCCGTTGCTTGATTAACTAAAAGTCCCACATTGCGAGGCACTCGGGAGCTCAGGAGTACGAGAAATAGGACCAAAGCTACAGATGAACAATCAGACATCCAGTTGAAAACGTGATTCAGTGGGCACCAATCAGAGCATCACTACCAGCAGAAGCGGTCCTTTCTAACTCGCTACGCTGTTCTTATCATATTGAGGTGAGCATCACGGATATTGTTTAGGGGAGCCATTCTTGGAAGGCAGTGCAAGAAGGGATCTTTCCCCTCCTATCCCTAACCTATCACCACACACACAAAACACGTAATTCTGCAGAAGAGGACAGTATAGTTAGTGAAAAGACGTAGAAAGCCTGGGCTTTGTGGTTAAAGAAACCTAAGTTCAAAATCTGTCCCGTCTTAACACTTATTAGATGAATTATATGGACAAGTTCCTTAACTGAGCTCAAACACATGCACATAATAATACCTCTTAAAAGCATGTATGGTGGCACATGCCTATGATCCCAGCTACTTGGGAAGCTGAGGCAGAAAGATTGTAAGTTCAAGGCCAGTTTGGGCAACTCAGTGAGACCCCGTCTCAAAATAAAACTAAAAAGGGCTGGGGAAGGTATGTAGCTCAGTGGTAAAGCACCCCTGGGTTCAATTCCTAGTACCACACATACAAAAAAAACAATGTCTGGAATAATGTGTATGAAGCACCTTACTGGAATCTTGACATACAGAAAGTATTGATAAATATCAAGTCCCTCTGTCTTGTAGATTTCTAGAGCTTCCAATTCTAGGAGGTCTACCCTCTCCTTAGCCTGTTTCTTCCTGTCCTGTTGGGTTTGGGCAGATTTTGAGCCTAGGTCTCACAATAGAAGATGTTCAGCATCTGATTCATTTAATAATTAAATATTTATTGAGCACCTGCTATGTGCTGCATGTATGGGGCCAGTATCAGATGAATCAGATTATCAATCCTGCTTGTGGATCTCTATAATTTAGGAGGGAAGGTAAATGTGAAATGACTCATCATTTAAGACAAGCAGATAAAGTGTTATAACCAAGAGAAATGTGACATTATTCTCATATGCGACCAACAGGGACAACTTCTCGAAAGAGGTGCTTACAAATAGTAGGCTTTAAGGAGAGACAGAGTTTAGGCATGTGAAGACGGGTGCAGAGCATCAACCAAGTTATTACTAAAAGGGGAACGAACACAGGTGAGCAAATGAAATTCTAAATAGCTCCTATATCTGGAATATGGGATGAGTTTAGTGGAGAAAAAAAAAAAAATCGAAAGGCAGTTGGCCTCATGCTGTAAAGGATCTTGAAGGCCAGCTTAACAAATCTGATATTATCTGCAGATGAGGGAGAGTCAGTGGAGGTTTCTAAGTATATATAATGTGACCAATGTGACTGAAGGTAAGGCTCCTGCTCTTAACCAGTTTTTTCATCCATCCATTGCTCTATTCAAACAGCAAGGGCCTTCCTTCAGTAATGATGAGTGGTCTTGAATGTCTGACCTGTTTGGCAGAAGCTCCTTCAAAGGTCCTTGAGCAGAATTCTTACTAATTCCACTTAAAAGTCCATAGTTCCCTTTCAGAACTCTCTTGGTTTCCCTTCACTTTCCATTCTGAATTCTTTGAGAGAAATTACAATGATGTCATAAATTATTTGTAAAATCTGAAACCAAAGAAGATGCAAACCTTTCGTAAACCAGCTTTTCATTTCTGCTACTTATCCATGCTTCTGATGATGTTATTATAATCACTCATTCACTCCCAGGGGAATGGCCCTTCAGAATTCACCACTATAGGTCTACAATATTATAAAATCAGCAAGGAAACTTTTGGACATAAAAACAGACAATTCTCAAGAGGAGACATAAGTACCTTTCAGTACTAGAGAGAGAAATGTCACCCCCAGGGTGGGCAAAAGAAAATCTCAGCCACCTCTTAAACAATTTTTTAAAACACGTGCGTTCTCTGCAAACCTACAGAGGCAATAATATATCCTGAATATCCCAAATATGCCATTTATTGGAGGTATTTGCTACCAGTTCCCTCATCTGGACCATTCAGTTTGGTTTGAAGGGTATACATCACCATTTCATTTACTTTTCCTAGGTAGAAAAAAAACAGTGACAGCAAAATGCAGGAGGAGGGGAGGGATGAAAGAAATTCAAGCAAGGAGAAATGTAACTGAGGACAATGCTGAAAAAAAGCACAGATGAAGAAGAAGCAGGAGAGTAAAGACTACAGACATGCTGTAGGACAGAGTGCATGCTCTGCCTGATTAACAGCATACCTAGCACAAGACTAAGTGCAGCTGAATGAATTAAATGTACTGACAGCCCACTATGGGCAAAGTGCTAAAGATGCAAAGGTGATAAAGGTGAGGTCCCTGCTCTTAACCATCTCAAAGTCTAGGTGAGGAGACTGGTAACTAAATAAGTAAATCATAATGCAATGTGCTGAAACAGGAGTTGTTCAAAAACCTTTTTTGGGGAGTACCACCAGAGAAAGGATTCATAAGAGGTATGCTATTTGGATGGCTTTAGGTAAGTCATTGATCCTCTCTAGACTTCATCTTAAAAATGGCTGCCTATCTCTAGAATTGTTTTAAGAGTAACTGAATCCATGGTTGAATATTCACACTGCAAACTGAGAGTTCTACAAGATGTTCATCTGAGCAAGTGCACTGTTTGGGGCTGGCTTTGTGCACTGGGTACCAGTACTGTGGGACTGGGCATAGACCCCTTCCTGGCTTCTCCATGTCCTTCCACCATCCCATACCTTTGTACAACCCATTTGATTTTCTATGTGCATTGGTAACAGCACACCCAGACACACAACCTGGAAAATAATAGGAAACACTCACCAACTAGAAGTTTCCTCCATTCTTGATGTCCGGAGAAAGCAGCATGGCAAGGGCTGGGCACCCTGGGACTGCCTCTCTGCTGGATTTGACAGCCCTGAACCTTTCTCTGTCCCCTTTTCCTTTCATCCTCACCTTTCTGGCCTCTCAGGAAGGCAGCCCTCTTCCCCCTCCCCTACTTCAGCTACTTGTTATCTGTTAACAGAGCTTCTGGCCTCTCTGCTTTACACTCTCTCCCCAGTTGGGCAGAAGAGAGCAGTTTCTCAAATTTCCTGGGAGATGTCCGGAAGAAACAGAGAAAGGGGGAGCTGCCTCCACGGAGGCCAGTGAACCTCTAAAGCTCTCTCTTAGCGCCCTTTCTGATGCAAGAATCTCTGGTATACTCACCCTTCCTTCCCGACTCCTACCCTCCCCTATCCCTTCTCCCTCTTTTTTCTTCCTCTCTCTTTTCCTCTCCTTTACCTCGTCTTCCCTCTCTCCTCTTTCCCTTTTCTTCTGATTCAACAATTCTCTCCCTGGTCCGGTCCTCTTTCTTTCCCGGGAACCCAAAGCCTTTGCCCCACTTCTTACGTTAGTTTCGACCCATCCACCTGCCCGGCCTGGGTTCCAGCGCCCTTTCTCGGCCTTTCTGCCCGACCCCCACTTCCCCGCCCCCAGTCGCCTGTCCCCCGCGGTCTCAGGTCTCAGCAGCGCGCGGGGACCACGGGCGAAGTTCTCCCGGGGACTGCTGGGCCCGGGAGGAGTAGCAGCCCCAGGCTGCGCTCAGTAGCCAATGACCTCACTGAGTTTTAGGCACGTGATTGGCTACTTCTGGGCTGTCGGGCGGGAGATCCTGAAAAGATTTCGCGGGGCCAGTTTCTTTGTCCCTCTGCATTTTCAGGTCTGGTTGGAGAATCAGGCCCTCAGCACTACTGTACTTGACGGAAAGGTTTAGGAACTAAGTATTAGTAAGAAATGGGTGACTCAGACCCTGGATGAAGAAGGGAGTTTCATCGTGCCTGAGGAAGGAGCATAGTCAGTGAGAGAGGGGCTGAAGGCCCAAAAGGAAAACAATCTGAGAAGGTAACAATCTGCGAAGGCTGTCAGGGGTTTTCAACCCTGACCTTGCACTCTTCGATAATGAGGCTCACTTTGAAACAAATAGAGCTTTGTATTTGGAATCAGATGTTTAATCTCTACTCTTTGTTCTATTTGTATGACCTTAGGCAAGTCATTTGTTCTGCTTCCAAAATAGAAATACTGCCAGCGCACTTGTTTTATAGATTTAGTCAAAGGCTGAAATGCAAAAGTATTTTCTAATTATTAATCCTGTAGTTATTTTGGTAGATAATATGGTGTAGCAAAAAGAATCCTGGATAAGGAATGAAAAATCTCTGATTGTTTATCATGTTTCTGTAGTGCCCTCCACCAGTCCACTTAAAGTCCTTCTGGGCTTCACTGTCCTTGTCTGTGAAATGGGAGAAATGGATGGACCTGATGATCCCTAAGATCTCTTTGTCTTTAACGTGATAAACTTAGCATCCTCCTTTAATTTACCCCATCAAAGGAGAAATCACTTCCTTTTTTCAGGACTCTAGTTAATGTCTCTCCTTTCTCTTAGGTATCCTGATGAACCTACTTTCCATAGGGGCCTAGCTTCTCCCGCACCCCCACAATGAAAGTGTAGACCCAAACTGTAGCAGTATGTGCAGGGCTCATCCTTGATGGAGATTCTCTCCCCAGGCTACTGGCAGGAGCAGGATTTGGAGCTGGGAACTCTGGCTCCACTCGACGAGCCCATCAGCTCCACAGTCTGGAGCAGCCCTGACATGCTGGCCAGTCAAGGTGAGAATCCAGGCCCCTCATCTCAATGTCCCTCGGATCCCTCACTCATCCTCACATCATCTGCCACTCATCTTGCCTGCACACCATGTCCTCACCCCCCTCATTACCACACAACTTTTTCTCTTTCCCATTTGACATTTAGTTCTTAGTTCCGCACCACCAAGTTCACTTATACCTGCTCCTTCTTCCCTCACTCCAGTACAAAGACCTCTGTACCCCTACACCTCTTTCCAAAAATAAAATGATTCCAGAGAAATAGGTTACTCAGAATAGAGGTGCTGGAAAGATCCAATCAAGGATGATCAAAAGGAGCCAGAGACAAAGGGATTGCTAGCTAAAAATTGCTCTATGGCTATGGTAAATCAAAGGTTTCCCAAACCTTTCACTGAGAGATTTTAAGAATATACACTTCCAAATATACTCAGCAGGCTCAGTCACTGGCAAGCTAATCTCAAAATCATAGTTTTAATTCGCAAGTTAGATAATTACTTTGAGAAGCATTCCAATGAAAAGAAGTACTACATTGAGAGACAGAGCTCTAGTCCTATCTAGAATTAGAATGACCTTAGAAAGTCATTTCACCTCCATTTCCTCACTACCTTTAAAGTGAAGTAATTAGATTCCATAGATTCCATCATGATTCTTAAAGTCTTCCTCATTGTTGTTCCTTTTTTTTTTTTTTAAACCATTATGAACAGTAAAACTAACCACCAGGCGTTGTACTGTGATTTGGAAACAGCCACCCTGAATGGTGGAACTCCAGCACACACACCTTCACTGCTCAGGGCCTCGTCTCTGATAGGAGGGCTCAGTTTATGTTTCTTGGAAATGGAGTTCTGATGACTAAGAAAGGAAGGCGGGGGAAGGGGAAGGTCAGTGGCAAAGGGATAGTGGGGTTGTTTTTAAAGTGCTTAATAGAGTAAGGAAGTAAGTTTCTTGGTTTCCAATCCAGACAGGAGCAATGCTGGTTGAGTAATTTCATGACATAGAGCAGATTTTGTAGTTTCAGAATCAGAGCTGGAAGGTGTTTATTTTAGATTCGTTCTGTGAAGGTCAGTGTGGTTGGGTCATAGAAAGTCATTCTGGAGATGAGGGAATCAATACTAAGAATCAGAATCCATGCTTGGGGGACATGGAACAATATTGGGAGAGGAAGCCGGTGTCGTAGTCTCAGCGGCTCCCAGCTACGCCTGACTCCAAGGCACATTTGGGGTTAAATGGCTCATCCATAAGATTGCTCATTAGTTCTTTTTTGTTTTATTTTTTTAAACTTAGCTCAGGACAGAGAGATTAGAAAATGTGCTTTCATGCATATTGAAAGGAAAACTTCATGTATTTTTTTTTTTAATTGGGGGTCAAACTCAACAGCACTTTACCACTGAGCCTTTATTTTATTTTTTTTATTTTGAGACAGGGTCTTGCTAAGTTGCCCAGGCTGGCCTGGAACTAGCGATCCTCCTGCCTCAGCCTCCTGGGTCTCTGGGATTATAGGCATGCACCACCATGCCCTGTAATTAATCCTTCAACTCTTTAAAATGATACCAGGATGGTGGTTTGGGTTTGTATGTTGGGAGGTGGGAAGTACTTCTATTAAAGGAAATGTGTGAAGGGACTTGTTGGAAGAAAATTTTTGTTAGAAATATTAAAAAATATGTCAAAATGTGTCAGTCTTTATTTTTTTATATTTTGTTTGTTTGTTTTACAGTTTTATTAGCTGTTACATAAATGAATGTACAACCCGAGGACTAGTTTGGCCTCTTCCCTGTTTTAGTTGTGGGATTATGAGTCACAACTGCTTCTCCTGTTTTTGCTCTTACATGTAGGTGGTGGCAGGGAGGCAAAACAGAGGATGACAGGCATGTATGTATGTTCTCAAAGATGAATGGTAGAACCTATCAGAAGAGACGCGTGTGCCATAGTATGTGCAGATTTGGAGTACCCTATTCCTCTCAGTGTTTGTGGCCCTGTCAGTTCATTCAGAAAACACTCAGCAAGTGACTGATTTTTGATGTATTCAAGTGAAGAGAAAATATGATCTGTCTCCACTCCACCACCACCGTCACCTCTCTTCTTTCCCCTATGAAGTCTTAAAGAGTGCACAGAGCTCTTGTGCACCAAAACCTTGGATAGTCTGAATTAGATGAGATGGACTTTGACCCAGAAATGGGTAGAAGTTCTAAAGTTTCCTCGGGATCCTAATCCAACTCTACTCTTGCAGACAGTCAGCCCTGGACATCTGATGAAACAGTGGTGGCTGGCGGCACGGTGGTGCTCAAGTGCCAAGTGAAAGATCACGAGGACTCCTCCTTGCAGTGGTCTAATCCTGCCCAGCAGACGCTCTACTTTGGGGAGAAGAGAGGTAGGATGCCATGAATTATCTGTCTCCTTGAGAACCATAGACTGGGGAAGGGGACTGCTAAACCAGAAGGGTACTGTCCCTACAGTCCAGAGACTATGCAGAGATGTGCTATTTGGAGAAGCAACAAACTATGGGCTCCTCAACTGGTTCCAGAAAAACTTGAGTTCTGCAGCTCTGACCTTGACCATGCATGGTCTTATAGGGTCCTAGAGAGGCATCAGCCCAGGCAGCTGATGGCAATGTTATACCAGGTATTTCACAAATAAGCACACAAGATCCAACCTACTTTTCTGAGTATCTCTTAGGCTACTGTGCCCAGTGGCCCAAAAGAGTCACTGAATGAGCCAAAGACGGCTCAAACTCAGGAGGAGATTTTTGTCTGCTATCCCTATCCCACCAAAGATAGCAGACCTGGGATCGCAAGATAAATAAAATGAAAGATGCCAATAAAAACCTGGCTTCCAATTTTCCCCATCTTTCCAGCCCTTCGAGATAATCGGATTCAGCTGGTTAGCTCTACGCCCCATGAGCTCAGCATCAGCATCAGCAATGTGGCCCTGGCAGATGAGGGCGAGTACACCTGTTCCATCTTCACCATGCCTGTGCGGACAGCCAAGTCCCTCGTCACTGTGCTCGGTGAGGCCCCTAGCATGCTCCTTTGCAAACAATTCTCCCTAAATGGGCTCCTGCAGCAGTCCAGAGCCAGGGTGGCCTCCAGGAATTTTGAAAATTTAGTGTGTGCTTCCCTTGCAATGGGATAAAAATGCAAAGAGAACCTAAGTTCTAATCCTTTCTGCTGTAGTTACTGTTTGATCTGGGACAGACCTCTTGTTCCCTTTAAGCAGACATTTCCCAACTTTTAACCAGGGATAACCATGTGTATGCCACCTATCTCCCGAAATTGTGTGAGGGAAGCATGAGATGTACATGCATTGTTAATTACCATTTCTAAGACGAATATCTCAGTCATTTGTATAGACTACCATCTTCATACTGTGTTTTGATTTGCTTCTTTTCTTCCCTGAGCCTCACAGTATTTCTGTGGCCACTCAGTTGTGTTCTGGGGTTGTCCAGTCAGGTAGTGTTTCCTCAGGTATGGTAATCTATCTGCTCCCCCACCTCTTCCCCCTATGCCTTCCTTTCTGGTCCTCAGGAAGGAGATCAAAGAGAAAGATGATTTCTCTAGTCTTCTACTCATCTTTCTAATTCAAAGTAGAACCCTGGTGTACTGACCCCTAGAGAGGCTATCTCCACAGGGAGAGCTGCAGTGTGACCTCATGGTGCCTCTCCTTCCTATCCTGGCCATCCCCTATCCATGGCAGGAATCCCTCAGAAGCCCATCATTACTGGTTACAAATCATCATTACGAGAAAAGGACACAATGACACTAAACTGTCACTCTTCTGGGAGCAAACCTGCGGCCCAGCTTACCTGGAGGAAGGGTGACCAAGAACTCCATGGTGAGTACCTTCCGCCTTGGGGCTATGGGAGGAGGTGGTGCTGGGAAGGTGGGTATATGTCAGTGTAATTGTACATAAAGCATGGGATAGAAAGAGAAAGGGAATGATTGGCATTTTGTGTAAACCCAGGCATGTGTCTCCTTGTGTATACATGTCCATTTGTCAACTGGCACTGGGGGTTGACCCCAGGGGTGCTTTGTCGCTGAGTACATCCCCAGACCTTTTCATTTTTTATTTTGAGAAGGGCCTGGCCAAGTTGCTGAGGCTGGCCTTAAACTTGCAATCCTCCTGCCTCAGTCTCCTGAGTAACTGAGGTTACAAGTCACACCTATTTTAAGTTTGTCTAAGTTGAGACTAACCATCTGTGTCTACAGTGGGGCCCATGTGATACCTGAATGTTAGGACTTACTTGTGTGTGTTTGTGTGTGTGTGTACCTGTTTCTGCTTTTCAGGAGAACCAACCCGAATACAGGAAGATTCCAATGGAAAAACCTTCACAGTGAGCAGCTCAGTGACATTACAGGTTACCCGGGAGGATGATGGAGCAGACATCGTGTGCTCAGTGAACCATGAATCTCTAAAGGGAGCTGACAGATCCACCTCTCAACACATTGAAGTTTTATGTATGTCATGGGCTTGGGGGTGAAGAAGGACCAGGTATGAGATGAGGATTGGTAAAAAGGAAAGTGCGCCTGGTGTACATGAAGCACCACACACAGAGAAGTGAATACATAAATATGGGACAAGGGGTAGCAGTGCTGGCTAAAGGCTGATGAGCTCTTTCTGTAAAGGGCCCAGAAATAAATATTGTAGCCTTGGAGAGTCAGACAGTCTCTCTTTCCACTTCTTAACTCTGCCTTTGCTGCAGAAGAGCAGACACAGACAGTAGGCAAACAAATGAGCTGGGCTGTGTTCCAATAAAACTTTATTTACAAAAGTGTGCAATTGGCAGGATTTGGTCCAAGGGTCAGTTTACCAACCCCTGAGTTAAGCCAGTGCATTGTATATAATTAGATTGCAAATTACAGTGGTAACTGTAGCAAATCAGAAGTCCCAGGATATAGTTTCTAGTCTGTCCCCCTGTGCTTACTAGCTATGTGATGTTAAGATCACTTTAGCCCACTGAGCTTGACTCTATGAAACAAGACAGATGAACAAGGGATCACTAAGGTTTCTTCTGGGGCCAACATTCCATGTCTTCAGAAAAGGACGAATGCAATGAAAATACAGCCTTGCTGTCACCACCCCCTATTCCCAGATCTTTTCCCAGCTGAGCACTCTTCTGTCTGCCCCAGCTCCATGAATTTTCTTGATCTGCTGAGCTGAAATGGCCACCGTCACTATCAGTATTCCCACCCTTCCCAGGGATCTGTATCCCCTCTGTGGAATCTGCCTTTAGTATGGACAGAAACTTCTGAGGAAGTTTGTATACTTGCGAGTTTTTCACCTAAAGAAATGAGGAAATTTTCTGAAAGAACTCTCTTTGCATAGGGGAACCCAAGGGAAAAGAATTGCTAAAATCCAAAGGATTCAACAAGAGTAACAAAATAATGCATTTCTTGTCCCCACATACCAAGCAGGTAGCTTTCAAAAGCAACTGAAGTCCTTAATCTCTTTGTGGGATACTCAGGTGGATCATGCTTCTTAACTTCAGTGTCACTTCATCAATGGCTAAACCCATTATTCAAACTTAAACATGAGGTAGGTGCAGAATAGCACTGAGCATTCAGTGGGCACTCAGTCTGCACACAGAGGACCTAGACTCTAGCCCCAGTGCTCCACTTACTAGCTGTGCTACTTTGACCAAAGCTTAACCTCTCTGTGCCTCCTGCTTGCTTCACTGAGTTATCCTGAGGATAAATAAAACCATACATATGAAAGAACCCTGTAAACTTCAAAATGCCCTGTAATCACCTGCTCTGAGTGTGAGGCTCCTGGCCTTGGGCATTTGCCCTGATTATTGTCTCTGGGCAGGTAAAGAAGGCCCTTTCCTGTCTCAACTCCTCTTAGATACCAGACCATCTGGCAATTACTGTCCAGGGATCTTTTGGCCCAAGTGTGATCACCAATCAGTCAACAAATGTGGTGCTCCAGGCACTGTGCTAGAGGTTTCTGTGTCTGTGAGGCCCCAAACACCCATTCTCTCACCTGGCCTGACTCTCTTTGGCCTGTTTATTTGACTGGAACACGTTCATTAACTGGTTGTTAAGGTTGGCTCTGTCCTTAGGGGAAGCACAGCCTCTTTATCTGCCGTTCTGAACCAGCATCTGGTTGCATTGTTCTAAGCCACCATCTGGACCTAGCCTCTTAAGCAGCCCTTTGGCGTCAATGGCAGATGCCATTATTCCTTCCCAGAGCTCATCTATATTGTGTCAGTCCTTTTTGGCAGCCAAAATATGACCCCCATCTCTTGCTGTTTCAAAGCACTCATTTTGTGTTTGGACTGACCATTCGAAGTGCTGTTTTGTGTTCAAACGTTGCTGCTGGTTCTAAGCTCCCTTGCAGAGTACACAGAACTAAGAGGTTGTGAACTCCGTCAGTGTCAAGTTCAGGTGTCTTTGTTCTGTTAAAAATATGCATTAGGTCCTGTCTGTGTGCCAGGCAGTTGGCTAGGCATGGATAAATCACTTATTCCCCTTCTCAGCTCCCTGAAGACCTCCTGTCCACCCCAGGAAGGATAGGCCTCCTGAAACTCTGTCTCCAGGTGGTTAGTCTTTGCTCACAAATACTGTGTGTTGCCAGGGAGGAGTGGGAGGGCTTTGTTCACAGCCTCTTGGGATTTTGAGACATTTAGGGGTAGAAGCCATAGTGCGTAACTGGGTGATTTCAAGATTTGAGAGATCTCCTAAGTAGATACGGGGATTTTGTGTTGACAACATCTCCTTCTTTGCAGACACACCGACTGCAATGATCAGGCCGGACCCTCCACATCCCCGTGAAGGCCAGAAGTTGTCGCTACACTGTGAGGGTCGTGGCAATCCCGTGTAAGATCCACTTGCTGGCCTCTTACACCTTTGCACTCTCAGACTGTCATCTTCACCAAATGTCTTCTTCCCCTCTGCCCTGTACTGTCTGAGCGGAGCCTCCCACCCTCTGACACTGTCCAACATTCATCCTTTGATTGTTTCTTCTGAAAAGCATCAGGAGTGGGTGGGGGCACCTCTCTCGCTTAGCACCTTAGCTTATTCTACAGAACAAAGTTATAGTAAGATACAGGTTAGGAAATCTCCTTCTCTAGAATTAACCCAAGAGGTCACCTTCCCCCTGCCTCTGGAAATCTTAGTCCTATAGCTTCTTGAGCCTTATCAGTTTTTTATTTTCCTGCTCCCTATTTATTTTTCTTCCTTCAGCTTCCTGGCTTATGCTCTCCTTAACATTTCTGATTTTTCTACCTCAACAGCCCCCAGAAGTACCTTTGGATGAAGGAGGGCAGTGATCCACCTCTGAAGACGACCCAGGAGAGCGCCCTCATCTTCCCCTTCCTCAACAAGAGTGACAGTGGTATCTATGGCTGCACTGCCATCAGCAACATGGGTAGCTACACGGCCTACTTCACTCTCAATGTCAACGGTGAGCTCTCCAGGTCTCCTCTCCCAGCATCTCCCTTCTCTGTACATCTCACCCTCTTCTTCTTCCCACTTCCTGAAAGCTTTCCCCTCACCTGGACTGGGAATGGAGCTCTCTCTTTGGAAGGCTGAGGACTTAGGCTCTAGGTCTACTCTGGAATGTGTAATAAGGGAAAATCAATGAAAGGGTGGGTTCTCAACTGCCTTTGCTAGAAGCTGTGGCTCTCCTAGTACCATCTTCCGACCTCTGCACTCATCTGGAAATAAGGATAATAATTCTGCATCTAGAGGCCCTGGAGCCTATCAGGTTCAAGTGTGTGTACATTTCCAGTGCCAACAAGCAGAGTTCCTCCTTCTAGGACTAACTATGGGATGCAGGTTGCTGCTGTCCTTTCCTTTTAGGAAGATGTTAGGCATACTCTACTGGTTCAGGCAGAGAAAAAAGAGATATACTGTGTGGAGAGATAGTCAGAATCTTTTCTCAGAGGCTGTATCTTCTAGAGGGACCGGTGGATGCTAACTTCTCCAAAGTTCTTCTCAAAACTGTAACTGCCAAACCCACCAAAGAGTCCCCTTCAAGGACAGTTTGCAAAGAATTCTTTTTAAAGATCCCAATCAGCAGGGTCCTACTAGGAAGTCTTGCAAAGCTTTCTGCAAAATAGGGAAAATGCATTTTCACGGGAGCTTCAGAGGCTCCCTAACTTGAAATGCCCATTAATACAGTGTGTGTGTGTGTGTGTGTGTCCAGGGCCTGGGGGAATAACATCCAAGCTCCAGGAGATAAGAGGCCCCAAATTCTTCAGACCATGTCTAGATTGGTGATTCCAGCTCCCGGAGCTAACCACAGCATGTGGGAGCTGCCTCAGCACAACAAACAGGGCTATTGTAAGACGCCAGAGCAAAGACAAAGCGTTGAGGTCTGGTCTCTGCCCCCAGATCACTCCAGACCAAGTCCGATGGTGATTGGCAGCGAGAGAAAGTTCTTGTGCCTTGCAGTTGGTATCTTGCTGATATTCCCTTTGCCCTGTGCTAAAGAGCCAGAGGGAGTCCCATTTGATTCATGTGCTGCCAGTGCTGACGCCTGGTGGCCAAGAGAGTTACTGCATCTGCTTCCAGGAACATCCTAAGTGAAAACCTGCCCGGAATGAAATTAAATGTAGACAGGGGCTCTGCAGAGGTCATTTGGCAGTGGAAACCTGTGCTTTCTAAAGGCATTTCCATATCCATAGTTTCTGGAATAATTATCCAGGATTAATTTTCAATGTGTTCTTTGTCTTACATACTACCTGGGAGGGAAATAGTGTGTTAAACTCCTTCCACACCATCACAACCAACCTACCCTTCCGTTGATTTTCCCTTTTTACACATTCCAGCAAAGGGGCCCATCTTGTCCCTTCCTCTCAAGCAGGGCATGAGAAACTAGTGAATGGTGACACACCTTTGTAATCCCTGTGACTTGGGAGTCTTGGGCAGGAGGACCACAAGTTCAGGCCAGCCTTAGCAACTTAGTGAGGCCCTAAGCAACTTAGAGAGACCCTGTCTCTAAATGAATGAATAAATAAATAAATAAATAAATAAATAAATAAATAAAGGACTGGAGATATAGTTCAACAGCCCTGAATTCACTCTCCAGTACCAAAAATGAAAGAAAGATCTGAAGGGGGGGAAAAAAAGCACAAATGTTTTCTTTTCAAATACGGTATAGACAGGCAAGGAAGTGAAAAGCAGGCCCAGTCAAGCCTGAGGAGACATAAGATAGGAAAGATTTTTTTTAAAAAAATGGTCAATGAGGCATCCAGACTCAAGCTGAGTCTATGGAAAAGCAAGACAGTAAAACAGCTCTCCCATGGGTGGGAGAATTACAGTTATGGCTAGTGTAATTTTGGATACTTCAGAAGCATGTCCTGGGCCTGGGTACTTGTCCATGGATATTTGAGTCCCTGATTATGGCTGGGGCTGTTCTTGCCACACCCATCCCCTGTTGCTATGGTGATCTAATGGAAGAGACACCAACTGTCATAGGAGAAAGCAAGTCAGTCCTTGTCCCTTGAGCCTTGGATGGTGGCCAGTGAAGATGGATTCCCAGGCATCCTTGTTGAGACAGGCCAGAATGCTGAAGTTTTACGGGAGCGTTAAGATTCCCTGCCAAGAAACAACACTGTTCTTTATGCTATGCAGATATTTCACTGTTGCTATTGTTAATTTGTGTGCATGTGGTGCTTGGGGATCGAACCTGGGGCTTCCATATGTAAGTCAAGTGTTATCCCTCTGAGCTGTATCCCCAGTCCTTTTTAGTTTTTATTTTGAGACAGGGTCTTGCTAAGTTGCGAAGAGTGGCCTCAAACTTCTGATCTTCCTGCTTCAGTCTCCCAAATCATGGTATCACAGGTGTTGGCCACTGCACCTAGTTGAAGTGCTTTATTCTTGGCTGCATTAGCTTTTCCCTGCTCTTTCCCTATCTGTTATCAGGGCAGCAGGAAAATAAGCTGAGAAGCCCCCTTGAGGAACTAGCTTCAAATACCAGTCAGACAGGAGGTTAAAAGGGCATGGGTCATAACGAAGGAACAACTCTGATCACCCACAAGTGAGAGAGAAAGAGGTTGGTAAAAGGCATTAAAGCAATAATCTTTGATCAAGGTCAAGTTTTGATGCCAAGAAATCAACTTGGATGGTGGAATGTGAGCAGATTTTACTTATTCTTGAATATGTCATTTTTTTTTTTCTTTAACAATTGCTATGTTCCAGGCTTGGTGAAGCAGTCTTGAGAACACACTATGTCAGATCCCCTTTACTGAATACCACTGTTCCATTCTCCTGATGTTAGGACCTTTTCTCTGCTGAGTTAGATGGTCCAGGGCCAAGTTCAAATGCTGCTGAGATAATGGTTCCCCCAGATCTGACTGTGTGCCTCTCCCTCTCTCCAGACCCCAGTCCAGTGCCCTCATCCACCAGCACCTACCATGCCATCATCGGCGGGATTGTGGCTTTCATCGTCTTCCTGCTGCTCATCCTGCTCATCTTCCTCGGCCACTACTTGATCCGGCACAAAGGTCAGAAGCATTATGAGAACTTGGATGGGTTGGGGAGATCAGTCAGGGGCAGGCAGGAAGAAGAAGCCTGCAGGAAGGGCTTGCAGATACTCAGTTGTCCCCTTGGAGAGTTTGAGCGAAAAAAAAAAAATGCAGCCAACCCCTTTAGTGTCAACCCTGTGATCACTGAGCACCACCAACTCCACAGTAAAACCCGATTGCTTGGTAATCATCCAAGTAAGAGCAAACCTTCCCACTCAGACAGCTGCTCCAGGCTGCTCTGCCTCCAGGGTCTCTGCTGTAAGACTGAGAACTCCTGAAATGAGTCTCGCTCCCATGTTTTCCCTGTACTGTCATCTTTCTGTTTGTTTAGCCTCTTCCTTCTTTCATCTCTTCACTCCTCATCCTCACCCTATCTCTCTTCTCCCCTCTTTTGTCATGGCTGTTGTTCGAGTTTTTGTTTTCCCTCCTACGTCCATGCCACATCTTTCATTCCTTCTCAGACCTCCTGCCTTGTTATTGTCCCAGCCAGCAGCCTAGCTGCATGGGCTGGTCTGTGTGAGCCAGCTCTCAACTGCACTGCTCATGAAGCCAGGGTGCAGTGGTACACCTGGGATCCCTGTGACTCCGGAGGCAGAGGCAGGAAGATTGCAAGTTTGATCAGCCTTGTAATGCTGCCAGGCCCTAGGCAACTTCGTGAGCCCCTGTCTCAAAATGAAATCTAAAAGGGCTTGGGATGTAGGTTAGTGGTAAAGCACCCCTGGGTTCAATCTCCAGGATGAAAAAACAGAAACAAAAGCTACTCGTGACATTGGCATAGCAATTGCTCATCACTAGTTTGTACCTGCACACACACACACACACACAC